>WOFL01000015.1:2500-29987 GCA_012978445.1 Dipteryx alata
TCCCACATCCATAGCATGAGTAGTTAAAGCAAGTGAATGATTTGAAATTCGAGTTATTTCACGGAATAACACTCGTATATATTGAGCTCGTAATGGTACCTCGCAATTCAAAAGTCTCTCTACGGCTGAAGAATGAGCGTGTTCTTGGGCCATCGTAGAAACATAGATAGGGTCGACGACGGAACGAAGAACTCACCCTAGATACAGCTTTTTCGTACACGTTCACTTGCATCACATACACAAGTGCTCTCTGAACCGTGCAATAAGGTCACCCATAACACGGCTCTCCCACTTGAGTTACCTTAGCCCCAGGCAGGCCATGCTATTCAATGATATTGGAAAAATGGCAGCGTAACGTAACAACTAGTATTGAAAGCTGGTCGCCTTTTGAGGGAGGGAAAGCGTTTCAATAGGAGCCCTACTTCCCTCTTTGCGACCTCATCACTTCAAAAAAAGCGCAAACCAATTTCTTTCTTAGTCACCGGGCGGAGCGCACCTTTGGTACTTTGCTTATAGCTTTTTTAGGTTATGCAATAGAAGGGAGGCTTAGCTCTGGATCCCCCCTGCTTGCAGAAATGAATGGATCAGAAGGGGGGCTGGGTTCTATTTCCGGGCCGGGCGGGAGGTGAAGGCCATAAGAGAAGATTGCCCTCCCGGTAAGGAAGAGAGGAAAAAGGTGCTGTCATCTATCTCGACCAGTTTCCCGAGGCGTTGAAAATCCAGACCGGCTCAGAGAATCACTGGCGCTATTTAGCCCTTCGTTTCGCCATTCGAAGTACTACCTCTGCCTTCCCTTTTTGTAACATACCCAGGCGCCCTCCTTTCCAATCACTAAGAAAAAATCAATACCAATCAAATCAAAGCCCTATCTAAGTAAAGCTTCGTCTGTTATTTTTCCGGCCCCAGGGGAGTTTACTCAACCCATTCCCCAGTCTTCCGCACTGCGTTTGTAAGTGTGCGACTCCGTATGAGGATCTCCTTCCCTTCTGCCCACTCTCCGTTCACACGGTTCTCAAAGCAGAGGAGGAAGGGTGGGCAGCAGGTACCACGAGCCCTCTGTCCCACACATCTATCCAGAAGCAAGTGTAGTTCACCGGTTCCACCGAATGCTCCTATCTCTCGGCAAAGATCGTGTGAGTGTGCAGTTATGCTTCGGATGCTTCGCCATAGAATAGATCGACCCAGTTCCCGTTCTTTTCCGGTGCACTCGCTTTATATCTCCGACACACAAGGAAGGACGCGGTGGGAAGGAAGCAGCCCTAGCCTCTGTCCGGCCGATCATTCCGCTGGCATCTTGCATTCACGCCTCCGTTTGACTGCCGCTCGGGGATGTAGTTGTAGATACGTTAGTCTTAGCGGATCGTTGGCTCCACCTGTTATCTCCTTCTACGACATGCTGTTGTCGTCGCCATATTCCATATGTCACTTAGTCATCTCTGCCTCGCTGCGGGTCAGCACCTCCGAAAGAAACGGAGGACTTCATTCAGTGACTCCGCGATCGCCCTCTAAACGATCAGAATAAGGTAAAGCTTGAAGATAAGTTTTGTACTCTATTAATTTCTCAGTCCCTCTAGTCGGGTGGGCGCCGGCCGGTCTTTCGACCAGATCCCCCTAAAAACCGTACGTGCGGGTCTCCCCGCATGCGGCTCACGCCATTCGAGGTGGCCCAGCCCAGCATTCATTCGCAAATCCTGTAGTGAAATTGAGACTGCTCGACCTCGGAAGCTAATTCGCGTGTAGGCAGCGCTGTCTGTCGTACCGTTGACTCTATCTATTCATTGAATTAACTTGAATTCAATTATATATATAGGCTCGCTCCCTCTTTTTCCAAGAATTAATGCACTTCCCCTTGACTTCAGAGGGCCTTCTCTAATAGGGGAAAAGCCTTCCATTTCCGTCAAATGACCCGGCCTCCCCTGGCTCTTCCACCGTCCAGGCTCCCTTTCCTACCTATGCTATGCTCCCCCGGCGCAGGCCTACCACGCTTCGCGCCTGCGGCGTTTTCGCCGGACGGTCTTTGCCAGTAGTGCCATCCTCCCCGCTGGCTGTATGGGCGGGTTGTCCCTCGCTGCTGCGTTCTGTTAGGCTATGGATTACAGGAACAAATGTAGTTGAATGAGACAGCAGGCGGGTTACACGTTCCACTGTGCCGAGATGTGAGGTGCAGGTGGTGATGATCACCCCGGGGTATGCGCTAGCGCCCTTGACAGGCACTCCAGGACCCGCCAACGCTCATGAAAACCCGGGTCGGTCGGTCCTCCATTCATCTGACCGGAGGTGTGGATAACGAGGCCACCTTCACAACCTTCTCCCTTCTGTCCTTATGTTGTAGTAAGGTAGGGCGGTTCGCTTGAGTTGCTCAACCGCCCCTTAGCCCGGTGCTCATGACGCGCTACGGAACCTCCACCGTGCCGGGGGACCAAGCAGGGCATAGCTAGCGGCATAGGAGCCGACTCGGCGTCAGCGGCTTCGTGCCGCACTGGAGTGATCCAATATGTGGTTCCGCACGTTCCACCACTTCTCCGTTCATTTCCAATACTGATCGTGAAACACCATGAGCAGCAGGATGTTGAGGTCCGGAATTCGAAGTGAAATTTTTGATTTGCCCGTTCCTAGTCGTCATGGGAAAAAAGGAAGAAATAAGAAAGAGATTATTCCCTGAGAGCTTGTCCAGTACTACCAGTACCAGAAATGCATCTCCTTCGCCCGCGCGCGATAGCTCTACCTGGCGTGCCGCCTTGCATGCAAGCGAAGCGCTATTGGCGGCAATAAATAGCTCACTGAGCGATGATGGATGCAGCCCCTACCTCTGAAAGCGGAAGGAAGGCAGTGCCCTCGATTGTTCCAGAGAGAAGGATCATGGCGCCCCAGAACCGTGACATCCAGCAGCAGCATCTCCTTGCGTGCGAGAGACTTCTATGCCAGCCGTTATTCCCGGCTCTGTTATGAAAGAAAGCGGCAGACTCATCTTACAGGTGTTCCCTAATGAGGGATTTTAGGGGATTAGGGTTCTCCTTTATCTCCTCCACCCATCCGCGGAGGGTTTCAGTATCAATCTCCGCAGATATTTCCAGATCGCGAGACATAATGTTCTCTGCGACACTGGAATAGATTTCTTCCATTTCCGGAAAGTGAACGGAGAGCCGCCCTTTCCCCTTCTCACAATATTCCCGAACTTGCTCAAGAATCAAAGTGTGAATGGCACTTCGAAGTGCCTCACGTTGTTCTTGATGGGGATCGGCGTGGGGAACTTCCACCGGTTCTGGAGCCAGCGGGTTCTGAATGACCTCCCTCTCACGGTTAAAAAAGTGGTTAACCATCTCGAATAAATCCATATCGTCCACCCGAAAAACGTGTCTCAACTACAGCCAACTAACTCCCCTGTTTCCCTATCGAAAAACCAACCCTACTTAATTTGTTCTAGAAATGCTAACCAAGTGACACACTGGGGCCATGGGTCATGAAAGAGGTTGACCCCCATCCCCCTTCACTATGTATGGCCAATGAACTCCTCGCTTTAGTCCGTTCTTTTCCTTCTTTGGGCTCGGGTCGATAGTAGCCGTGGTAGTAATGTCCCGGAGCCCGGCTACCGACCCGAGGCGCTGATCGGGAAAGTCATAAAGGGACGTTAAACGTAATTCTAGAAGGGCGTTACCACAACAAAAAAAAATCCGAGTCTTGGTAGTTTACTTGCTTACTTGTTAGAGTAAGGCAGTTGAAGTGAAAGTTTATTAGACTAGTCCCACTAAGATGGCGGGGAAACTGACTTCCGAGAGAGCTGCTTTCGCCTCGGTAATTACCTAACGAGAGAGAGCCGATGCCAAAGTCGCCCTTTACGCGAGGGAACGCCAGACAGACTTACCTCTGCTAACTACGTTTTTTTTTATATAGACTGGAAGCTAGATACTTATGGTGGGTTTCAATAGATCTCTTTTCCACCTAGGTCAAAGGGGTATGCCGCTATATATGCTACACCGACTCTTCCCATCTCTAATGTTAGACCTCAGATTCTATTAGTCATAGTAGTCCCAGAGTCTTTCAACTAAGCTCGTTCCGCCCCTCCTTCAATTAATGGAATTCAGCCAGAGATCAACGTAGCGTCAAGTCAAAAAGGGAGGACAGACCCGGGCATTAGCCCGAACCTCCTTTACTTTGCCCCAGAACCCCAGCCTGTGGAAGCTGATCCTGGTTCACCTCTCTCTACTATATTTTGAACCAGATGCCTATATCGATTGGTGGCGGGGAGCCGAAATGAAAGATAAGTTGTTCGGAGGAGCTCCTCCTTCTGCCTGGGCCTTTGGGCCCATATCAACACTTCTGGGGGAAAGGAATAGCTTTCAAAAGATGGATCAATTGTAGCAGGGACTGGACTGGCTTCACTCGCACTCGACTAATAAGCAAGGAGGAGACATCCGCAGCCTCTTCTGTGCTGCTCTCTGATTTGATTCACTTCCTCACAGCTCCTTATCGAGCATTTGAACCCTCGTGGGAATTGGCAGTTGCTTTAGCAGCTCTATCTGTGCATCCTACTAAGACGGCATTCTATTCCTATCTTATATTCACTGTGAAACCAGCTCTTGCTATCGCCACTTAGCCAGCATAGAAATGAAGTTCCTATTGAGGGGATTATTAATTATCAGATGGACATTCTTCTAAGTCTTGAAAGCTTGATTGACCAATAAGAAGAGTCTCGTACAATCATACTAGTAGACCGGTAATCCCCTTATGGTGGAATCTTCCTACATTCAAAAACCGAGGGATAGCCTAAGTAATGTTCCAAATCACTGATGTCTGGGAAATCTAAACAAGACGGAAACATAAGTACAAGAAGGCGGACGGTTAGGTGAAAAGAAGCTCCACTACTGGACCAAGACGAGGAAATGCCTTTCTCATCGAAGAATGCCCTACACAGGTATGCCCGCTAAAGCTCAACTAGCTGCCATTGAAAGAAAGGTGAAAGAGGTGGAGCTTTATCCGCATCCACAGGTTAGCTTGAGAGTGAACTTTGCTTTCTTAACCAGTCGTGAGATTAGGCGTTTAGAGATCGACACTGAGTTAGTAAAGAACTTGGAATTCCCGCTAGTCTTGTAAGTTCAAGTTACCATGCCATCTTCACTATATCCCGAAGTGACAAGTCGAGTCAATTGCCCAACTTGATAGGCTGAATCGAGCTACTGGATTCGAGGCTAAACCTTAACTTAGCAGTTCATACCGGTGTTACCTTTCTGACGAATAGGTTTGATGATTCCGTTGTCTCTCTTTCCTAGGCCTGTTCCAGGTGTGTACCCGGATCTAAGCTCCGAAACCTGCTTTTCTTAAGCCCGACGCAAGCTCATTCTGGAGCACTTTCAATAGTAAGCTTATTCGATGTCCTCCTGAGCTTGACCTATTTGAATTGAACTAGAGCTTGATTGCCTTTATTATACATAGCAAGCAGACCGGATTTCCAACTAGATTCCTATTGAGACCCTTGACGACCTACCAGATGATCATCCTAGAGTTCCCTCTAGCGAAGTTTTGTCAAAAGACATAGACCGTGGCGTGGCATTAGTTCTAGCTCTCATTTCTTGCTTTTCATAGCTAACTGCCCAGACAAAGAAGGCCCGAGAAGGCTCAGGTATGATGAAGTCTCAATCGATTCTCACTACCTCATCAATTATTTCATTATGTTTATAAAAAATCTCTTCATTCTCACGCTCGGTTTCCAAATACAGAGGACTTTCTCTTTCTCGCTGCCAAGCTTCTTCTTCATGTGCCGGCAAAGCGAAAAGATTGTAAAGATTGTCCTGCGGGGGTGTAGGTGTCCAAAACTGTTGGACAATTTTACCCGGGGTTAGGCGGAAGCGGAATGAGTGGGGGAATGAATTCATATCTCTCTCTCTTTTTTTAAGTCTTGGAAGTGAAGTAGGTGTAGAGGAAAGAGTTTTTGGGTAAACATGAACATTCGTAATAATAGGTATTCCTTCTCTCTCTTCGTCTGCTGTCCGTGCGCTTTCCTTTCCATAAATAAGGAATTTCCCTTCTTTGCTTTCTTTCAGTTCCTTGTTCCTTCCCTTGTTGGTTCACTTCACAATCTACAAGCTCCTTCTTTCGGGGACAGGGACTCCGAGGGGGTGAATGCTTTTCCGGGTGTGGGACCATTGGCCTAGGCTTTCTTTCTTGTTCTCACTTGCTTGATTGTTATACCTTGATGAATACCTTGATTAAGGACGATTACAACACTATATGGACTTCTTTTTAGACGGTTATTAATGACTACTCTAGTTTCTAGTTAAGGGATTACTTCTACCTGTAGATGTATTATACCTCCCCCCCGGCTAATCTCTTTTCTTTCTAGTTCGATTAGCGGAATGGCAACCACCCTTTCTTCCTTCAAAAGAGAAGATTTCACTTTCTCTTCTTCCGAAAGAACAGTCTGGAAAGAGTCCTTAACCAGTCAACAAGGCCACTCCTTTCGGGTGATTGGAGATAGCTGTAAGGAATACTAAACTAAAGGATGCAGCGAGG
The DNA here is from genome assembly GCA_012978445.1 of Dipteryx alata. Lineage (NCBI taxonomy): Eukaryota > Viridiplantae > Streptophyta > Magnoliopsida > Fabales > Fabaceae > Dipteryx > Dipteryx alata. The sequence continues at coordinate 9,008 of WOFL01000015.1, forward strand.
CAAAGCCGATTGAGAATATGACGGTTAGCCCCCCTTATTAGAATAAAATAAAGGGCTTGAGAGGCATCCTATTTAATAAAGATTCTTCCTCTAGTCGAATAGAGTATTAGTCCACTCCATTCAGACTATTCCCCGACGGTAAATTGACTGATGCTATACGGACGTTCCTAATCGCAACTGGGAAGAAGGCTTGCTTTTCGTTGAGCTGAGCTAGGCCCGTAAACTCTTTTAGGAGTTCCAAAGACGACATAGATGACCGAGGGCCCTTTTAGATGGAACCAGGTTAGGTCACTTCGATCGCTTAAGCCCTTACTGCGATAGAGTAGGCCGCTTTAGTCTGTCAAGTGCTAGTTTCTCTGCCCAAAGGATGCGGGCTTCAAGTCCAATTCCCTTTTGTCTATCTTCAGTCTCAGATCCATGGAGAAGTCTGGGTTCGCTTATGATCGAATCTCCTATGTGATTACAGAAGGAAGTCGTCCAGAGTGCTTGTAGTCTTCTTCCAGCAAAGTGAAAAAACCACATCGGGGGGATCCGCAGAAGTCTCGCTCCTTCTAACGCTTATTTCCCACTTCTATAAAAAAGGGGCGATAGCGGTTTTCTATCTATGCCCTCGGTATGGTTCTACTACTCACACTAAATCAGTCTCGTTTCCGGCTAAAAGGAAAGGGCTACGCTCCTATTAATCTATTCCTCTATTGGAGGAGATCTGCTCCAAACCCATCGTGTAAATTGATGAACTGTACTCGTTTTCACGAAAAATGCCCCCTCATCATATCATAGATTTAATAGAGAATGTCGGTGAAAAGGCCGAAACTAGACTCTTTATTGGATTGGAAGCGTAAGTCCTCCTTAACTACGTTCAACCTTTTCGGAAGAGTCACTACTACGCCGATTCGCCTTAGTAGTAGCACCGGGAGCTCTAACAGTAGGAGAAAGGGGAAGCACTAGGACTAGCTCGGTCTCAATCTCCTCGTTATTTGAAGCAAAGGAAAGCTATTCAATTGAAGCGAGGTATCCCGCCCCGGCTTTATCCCTTTCTCCTTGCTGGGAGGCGACTTATGAGCGGAAGGGCCCATGTGCCGCAACACAGCGCTAAAAGCCTTTCGACTCAACCCCATCTTCCATGGGATGGCTGGCTTCGTCTTCACTTTCAAGCTGGAAAACCTGGAACAGAACGTCAGTTGACAACCTGTAGCTTCTACTACAACAACAATAGACCTATCCTTCCTACTTAACCGCTTAACGGCAGCTAAAGAGTGTGACACTCGAATCCAATTCGTGAGGCACATGTGCAAGGAAGCAAGCTAAGGCACTGAATGACCGATAAAATGGATTTGATCTACTAATGCAATGTTTTCTCCTTTCCAAACCTTCGACTGAGATCCCTTTAGTTAGTTAAATCTAAGGTATCGGAAGAAATTAGATGAGGGCAAGTACACTGACAGATATTATATTGACCACAGCGTAATGCCAAACAATAGAGAAAGAAAAGCTGAGTGAATTGCTTAATTCATTGGCGCTTACCTTCTAGCCTGTAGCACAGTTGAATTCAGGAAAGTCAACCTTATCTTATAAGCTCCAGCTTGTTACGACAGTACACAAACCGGGAAGCAAATGCTTCATTAATCTCGAACAAATCAATATCTTCAAGTTAGCAGCCTTAACAGCAGCTGGAATCGCAACAGCTGGTCCAAGACCCATTGATGACAGGATCCACACCAACAGCAGCAAAAGTTATTAATACACCAAGGACAAGAAGTCCCTTTTTTTTGCAACACTTATCCTCCGAAAGCGTACGAAAGCGGCCTGGTCGACTACCAGAAGTCACTTAAGCTTGGCTGAGATCCAATCTTTGGACCAAAAAAAATAGAAAGGTAGGGCTCAAAGCCTAGCTCTTCCTTCGAGTAAAGTCAAGATTGTTTTAGAGTTAGATAAAGCTAACCACGATAGGTCTTGGTCGATCCGTCAGTCAAGGACTGTCAGCATTATAGCACATAGGGGCAGTGGGAGATAGATAATCTGTGGGAGAAAAAGATACGATAGCAGATGCGGAGTTTTGGCCATTCAGTCTAGTCTTTAAAAGAATCCTTGGTCTGTCAATCCCTGTGTTATCCAATATGCTTTGATACTCGTTAGCAAAAAAAGAACATGGGTAATGAATTGGTAGGTGTTCAATTGATGAGAAAGATGCCTATTTTCGTTGACCGTGAAAAGCCTTTCATCCAGGTGACCGTTAGCGAACTGTGGGAGTAGATCAGGTAGCGAGAGGGTAAGAGTAGCGAAGATTGAGGTGGAAAGGAAAGTAAGTACCGAAAGTAGGGGCATAGTTGTAGAAGCGAAGGAGCGAAGAGACTCTCCAACTCAGGGGAGGAGCTGAAGAGTGACAAGTTTCGGGGGGAAGGTTCCGCTCCCAGCTATTGGAGATTACCCATGCTCGGCTAGAACACGTTATGTTATATATAAAGATGAAAGTCCACGCAACTAGCCATTCTCGACCAAGAGGATACCGGTGGAATACTTGGACGAAGGGTGTTTAGCTAGGTAGTCGACTGAGCTCTTACAGTTACAGTAGGGAATGAACGGAACTAGTAAGCTCGGTAGACAGGTAGAGGGAACGGCTAGTAAAGAAAACTCTTTCTCAACCAGGGCTTTAAACCAAGGGTAGCTCGCCCGCAAGTCCTAGTTGGGGAATAACTCTGCTTACAAGTTCCGGTTTTCCGAGGGAGAAAGATAGTATCAACAGACCAAAGGAAGACAACTGAGCAAGATAGATGCCACTGAACTAGCTGCTGTCATAAAGAGTGAAAAGAATTCGGAGTAGTGAAAATAGAAGTAAACAGTTCAACTTATCCCAGGAAAGAAAGACTCTTTTTAAGCTTAAGAGAATGTCCCAGCTTGGGCTTAAGGTAGTGAAGTATTAGCTCTGGTTCCGCATCTAAAATCATTAGCTCTGCTAAGGAATCAAGCATCCAATCCGATAAGAGCATCAAATACGAATCACGTCCGAGACGGGAGAAATAGCGTAGTAGTAAAGAAAGCGCATAAACTCATTTCTTCGCAAATGGCACCATAGCCAACGCAACGCTCTATACTATCTAAAACAATTCTTTCTTTCTGGCCTTCCGCATGAAAGCGAAAGGAAGCGACCGACCAAGAAATAAGAAATGCAAAAAGAGAAAGGGAATGGTTAGTGAATCCGAACATGAGTGGGATCGAGGAAGATAGGGCGTCTGGCTTCGAGGTTATGCAGCTAGAATTGGAGTTGCTACAAACTTGACTGCTGAACTCTGGGCTTGGGCTGTCCGTACTGGTCTCCGGATTGCCTTGGCTCGAAGCTTCGAAAAGGGATATTCGAAAAAGATAGTGCAGACTAAGACTAAGGTTGCTTCCTTCACGTGAAAATGAATTTACAAGCAAATCGAAAACGAAGAACTGATTATTCGAGCATCAAAGATTAGAATATACTAAAAAAGATCAGTATGGTCTGAGAAGACAAATGAACAACGCCATATTTATTTGAATAAGGCTAATGTTAGCAAATAAGAAAATGAAATTGAAAGGAAAGCATAACATACCCAGCTCGAATGAATTAAAGGGAAAAAAAACAAAAGTCTTGTGCCACTTGCAGAATTTTGTTTGATATTAGTATATTGAAACCAGAGAATAAGCTTACCGCTCTAAGTCGATCTATTATTCTCTTTCCCTCCAAACCTTCCCCTTTTCATATAAGGTAAGCATCAAAGCCCAGCGGCAGAGATGTATACGAGTCTAAAAGACTTCGCTCTTACCTCTCTCACCACCATAGAACCAATAAAAATGGATCTAGCAACTATGGCCCAATATATGGGCGAATCTTGTAGTACTTCTTTTGAGGAAAATGAGGCGTCTAGGGTCCTCCTTCAAACTGCCGAAAGGGCGAAGGAAGAAATCCAACGTCAAGCCTTCGCTACAATGCCGGAGGACAAAACTCCTGCAAAAATAGCTTTTTTTTTGGCTCGCTGGAATTTTATTGGCTGTCGCGAACAAGGTGGTAGGTAGCTTATAGTGTTTGTTCTAATTTCCCCGCCGTTTTCTCCTAAGAATTCCCCCCCTAGGGTTGGGAGCGAGCTAGTCCCCGAAAATGCTCGTTCGCTTGTCGTTGGGGGTCACAATCTGACTTTCATTCTTGTTTTACCGTTCGTGACCATTGATATGTAATTAAGGGTGAGGGGCACGAGTGAACGGACGATTCTCCGCATCTTTGGTTAAGAAAGAATGGGACTCTATGCCTTACGTGATTACTCGGATCGATTTTCCTGTTCTTCCAAGCCTCGCAGCGGTGACCAACAAAGCATTATTGAAAGAAGACAACAATCGTCAGGTGGAGTAGCCCTATAGTTAGTAGACTTCCCCTCAGCCTCTCAACTCATACAGAGGGAGGGGAAAGAGACTGATGCTACTACCAATACCAGGTACCGGGTGAATCATACATATCTAGCTGGAACCCTTATCCTCATTTCAAGTCGAATCCGAGGCTTGGCACCTTTAGTTCTCGAGATATCCACTTGGTGATTGAATTCTAATTTGTTGTTTTCAACTAGAAATGGAACTACTAATACATCTGCTCTCAAAGTCTCACAGGGACTCATTCAGATTGGCCAATCTTCCTTACTCAAATGGCACTGGAACTTCAGCTGCCAAAGGAATTAAACAAATGCTCAACACATGCCTCCTATTTATGGGGTCAATTTAGATTACTATGATGTTAACTCCTTATATCCCTATATCATGAAATCCTTTCCTATGCCTGGGGGTAAGCCTGTCTGGCATGGTCTTTCTTTTAATAAGGTACGATTGAATACAGAACCCGCTGTTGTAATCGTAGGTTCAGGTATTGAAGATTCTTGTGCAGGAACTTGAGTGTAGGTCCATTTCCGGTAGTACATGTAGGGGCTGGTGTAAAAATCGCAACCGAGGAATATCGATTGGGAAAACAACTAGCATTAGACCCAAAGATAATGTCAATGAGTATAACAATCTTCTGAAGTTTCTGAGAGCGAGCGGATGGCATACACTCTTGATGAGCCTTTTGTCAGTCTTTTCTTTCGCTTGACCAGTAACACCTGGGAAAAAAACCCTTAGTAAAAGGAGACAAATGATTGTGCGAGCCAAAGCTAAAAAATAGAATACGCGAACCACCGTTGTTCATCAACCGGAGGAGTAGTTGCCGAGTTGACAGGGGAGTCCATAATCAAATCAAATCTATTTCAAAAAAGAAGTTTCGCGCATTGTTGGAGAAGGGGGGATTCTCGTTCAATAGACAGATCACCTCGAAGGCTGACTGAGGCAATGACCAAAGAGAGTGAATCAGGCTGCTTCCGGCTATGAGGATGGCGAGAAAGCAATTTTCATCCATCCTTACATACAATAGAATGCAAAATGAATTTTTTTTAGATCTAGATGAGAATGAAAGCCTGTAAGCGGTTAAGCCAGCGAGACCAGTCACATAAGCCCCTTTAGAGATAGGGGTGGTAAGAGGCACTGTCAACCAACATCGGCATACGCACCTGCATAATCAACTGATCCCGAAACTTCCATCGCAACAATTTCATTGCCTCATGCATCATTTACCATACAATAATTGACTGAAAAACTAAGCTAAGATTTTGAGTCACGCAAAAAAAAAGTAGCAACGCCCTTTGGCGAAGGGTCTTACAAGCCCTGATATCGCTGAGTGCCGCGCGCTTCATTAATAGCAGTTATACACTGACTAGAGCAGCGAGGAGCTACAAGACAAAGGAGAGAGTAGATAGCTGCTCATCTATTGCACGATGATCATTGATTTAGAAAGTCTCATGTTAAGCATCAAAAACATATTCAAGTAGGCTAGGGCCTTCCTTTCTTTTTTGTTCATAATCAATAGCGTATATAAGATAAGGGAGTGTAAGCGCGAGCTAGCTATAGGAGTAGACATAGTCTTTTGCTTTTCGTAGTGAATTAAGGCGAACTGTGAGATCAGTAGAGTCTTAGCGAACAGTGTACAAGAGTGTGAGAAGAGAAGGCGTAAAGGTTATCCAAGGATTGGAGGTTTGGAACAAAGTGAGCCGATAGGCGAACTATAGGACTTGGCTACGCTAGCAGCAAGAGAACATTTGATTGAAGTCTCACTAGCGCCTCTCTAAATTCTTTCTTTGCCTGATCTCTCTTTATACCACTTATCGTCGGCTGACGGTAGGGAATCGTCATTTTCTGCATCTAACCCGCTCTCTACTTCATTCCCCTTGCTAAAGTCCGTTCATTCTCTTCTCTCATGTCGTCCGCACCGGAATATATTAAGGTTAAGGAATCCTTTCTCTCGATAAAAGAGCTTCTTCCATTCCTCTAAGGTGACCTTAGGCCAAAAACTGGTAGAAACCCAATTTCTGCCAAACCAGCTTTAGAAGTCCATGTTGCTGAAGAAAGACCAAAACATCTTAGGAAGTTCAGTCCTCAACGTCGGCAATCGCCTGAAACACTTAATGGATGGAGATCGGTCAATCCGCTTCGCCCCTTTCATTAAGAATCTCAAATCGATTGCTTATACTCGACTTGCTCGCTTAGTTCCGCTCATTAAGGAGCTGATGATACTCTCATCATTCCTGTCTTGCTTAAATAAACGAGTGAAGAAAGAAGGGTGGCTTAAAGGCTCCTTTAGCATAATAATTGGATAACTAATCAAGAAGCAAGGACTAATTGCCCAGCGAGGACCATAGACCGAATAAAAGAGATATATGCCAGCTCGAGTGCAAGCTAAAGTTCCAGTTTTTCCGACTATCGGCTACCTCTCTTAATAGAGGAAGAAAAAGGGCATACTCTAATCCAGTGATTAAAGCGGACGAGATTAGTTGAATGACTAGCTTATTTGAAAAGGGATTTGCTATCAAATAGAATGGATCTTGACTGACTTTACTCGATGTGACCACCTCCTGTGAAAAGCAAGATGAAATGAACTTTTCTCGACTTGAAAACTTCATTTTCGGTAAGTAAGTAAGGCTGCTCTAACCTATTCGTTTCGCGTTTTACTTTCGTAATCGAGGAGGAAAGTCCCAGCACTAGAAAGAGAAAGAGGAGCATCCAATGAACACCGGGAGAGGAGTAGACTGCGGAAAGACATCCCAGGGAACAAGCAAGCAAGTCTATCAGAACGAGATACCGATACAAATACCGTCGGGGTAAGCCCTAGAGAAGGATAGGGGGATACCAAAGGGCTAAGGCAATCCGATAGAGAGATGCCGTTCTTTTGTGCTCTAGCGTAGAGCTCCTGTTTGTTACTCGAGTCACAGAACCCGAGAGAAAGAGCTCATCCGCATGCAACTCGATAAAACCAAAAGGCAAGATGCAAAGATACGAGCTTGAAGTGTCCATAAGCTTGAAGCATATAGGGGCAGCGAGCATATAAGAGTAGTCAAGGTAAAGTAAAGCTCCAAAAAACGAGAGATTAACCTGCGGTGCGGATCTGACTCGACTAAGGAAAGATCTACTCCGAAAGATCAGAGAAAGAAGAGCGTTTGATCTACTAATAGCGGCATAAGAACAGCAACTATACTGGCATTTGCTTCAACCTAAGCAAGACGGCTGTTAAAAATCAATATCTCTTTCTTTCTTCTCAGGCACAGTAGCTTTCCTTGATTCGGGCACAGTGTCTGAGACAAATCGTTGTCTCAGTCTCTGTCTCATCTCTGGTCCTGTGGGTTAGTCACCTTAGTCCAGTGTATCAGAAAGCACATCTGTCTTTCCGAGACATAACATAAGGAGTTAGACTCAGCCTTGATATATGAGCAAGGTCAAAGCAAAGCGAATCTCGTTCAACCCCGCTCCTCGGCCTTCTTTAAAGCCTTGTGACTCCCATCCCATCAAGTCAGGAACCAAACACTGAAACTAGCCTAGCCCCGGTTAGGCGGAGATCAAGGGATGCGCGGAGCTCAATCCTTTTTGTTCACGCAAGCTGTCTAAGGTAGTGTATCGGGGAGACCGAGAGACACGTCTTTCTTTATGGCATAACCCGAAAAAACAAGTTGTCTTTGTGTTTATCCTTCGGTCAGTGACTAGTACGTCTTATTCAAACAATTTAGTGGTCGCCTTTCCCAGCAAGGGATGCGCTAACGCGCCCCTATCTCTAACTAGGCGCGCTAGCGCGCCCCTATCTCTAAAGGGGCCGTTGCTTGTTTGAAGACTTAAGCACCCATTATGTCGGGTCTTACTGACTCTAATGGAACTCTTCCGCGATGGTCTAAAGCCTTTACGGGCGGCTATCCGTCTTCAACCATCATTACTGTGCTGCTAAGGGTCAATCGCCTGAATCAAGGCCAGAGGGTGACCCCTAAGATTGATGATGCTCCTGTGGAGAAAGGCCTGTAAGCGATCTGCTTAGCTTCGATCTCTTCCCTTGCTCTCCTCTAGCTTCAAATCCCTTCATTAGACGCATTGAGCCCTATTACATCTCTTAAAAGAAAAAGTAGATCTCACTGCTTAGCGAGTGGAGAGTAAGCACTCGGATTATGCTGGTGCCTTGGGAATGCTGACTTGAGTATGCTAGGATTGGAAGCTAATTCAACTAGGACCTCTTGTCTTTCTTTTCCTTAAGGATTGTAACGCGATTCAGTAAGTCGATCCTAATACTAGAGTAATGGAGTGACTAACCCCATCCCCAGTCTTGACACAAATGGGGTTTCAGACTTAAAGAAAGCACTGTGGGGAAGGGAAGTCAGAGGGGAGTCTTGGTAGCGAGTCTAAGAGCAAGCCTTTTCTTTTAAGCAATTTCTTCCTTTTTTGGTGACACGGCCCTTCGGTGAGGAATCATTGTCACAAGGCGTAAGAAAGAGTCACCAAGGGTACCGATAAGATGTGGGATAGAGCTCCATTAGGTAGTTATTCAAGGGAGTTTAGTCTAAGCCTTTTCTTTAGTTAGGGCTGGTGGGGTTTGCCATCCTGTTCCAACAAGGGGGATTGCGGGGTCTTCTCAACGATTGAGATCTATGCTGCTGGGATGATCCAGCCCTTGGCTCATTGCCATCTTTCACCGCTGATTCAACTTGAGCAATCGCAGCTGAGTCAACCTCTCGTTTAGCCCTGCCTCCAATTCAATAGCTGCGGTTCATTTTCCTTTCCTAATGGCCCTTACTCCCACAACGTATGAAGATTATTAGGATGAAGATGCTTTCACTCCTATTAACTAGAAGGGTGAAAAAGAACTAGGTGCTGTAGGAGAGTTAGCCATTCAAGAGCGGATAAGGCTAAAAGATCAAAAGCAGGGCTTGGCTTATTCTATTCATCTGCACCACCTGACAGAGATTCGTTCACAGCCTCGTTCAGCTAGCCAGATGGATGTTCTGTTCTCACCAATCAATAAGAAAGAATGGATAGCCTTTCAACAAGGGATTCAATAGCTCCTTCTTCTCTGCCTCTATACTAGTAGTAAATGCCTGGCCCGTCATGGAAAGAAACTAAACCAGGCTCGCTAGATCAAGGGAAGGGCTCGCGTAGATAAATTACCTGAACCATGCTTTTCCCAAGCTGAGGTCTAAGACCCTTTTCGGAAGCAAAACCCAGAGCAAAGAAAGATGGAGGGGACACGGACAGCAGTTAGAACAGACAGATAAGAGCACATAGCATCACTTACATCAGAAGTGGGATCACTCACTTCATACCTTACTTCACAAGATCTTATCGCATTGAAAATCCGTATGGTGAAGTTATGAACGGAAGCACAGGGGTTAAGCCGAAAGTAGAAGTCGAAAGAGTAGGAGTAGGCGAGAAGCCGGCGCGTCTTCATTTTGGTAATTCCTCGGCAACGGAATGAATCTAACCAAGGGGAATGGGAATCATCGAAGATATAGTGTGTGTGCCGTGAGTAATCAGTCTTCGCAAAGACAGAATCATGGATGTGGTCGTACTAATAAAGGATACTCTTTTGATACTTCTTTAATAGATCAGGAATTTTCTTCAAATGAAAATGGATTTTACTTTGCTTTTTAGGATGCTAAGGTTGGGGTGCTTATCCTCTTTAGTTTTAGTGATGTGCAGGCCCACTCGATGAAACGAAAAAGCTTGACAAGCTGGATGGATATTGGGTCACGGACATAGGAATACGGAATTCAAAAACCTTAGGCATTTAGGAAAACAACAAGCCTTGGTGCGACCTGACTCGGAACTGGAATTGGCAAAGAAGGAAGCCCCAGGTGCTTGAAAGACCAATACGCTCTAATGAGTCCCACTGACCAATATTTAAGGTGCACCGCAGGACTCATTCTGATCCACCCGCGGACACCCCTATCTTAAGCAAATGCCGACTTACCCTTGGTACCTTCCCAGATAAAAAGATAAAGAATTGCCTCTCGCTCACACCCTTTCTAGGGGCGAATCATCGGATTGACCACCCTTTCTTTTCGCGAATGATGCAGCTACAGCCTTTTCAACTGCTATTTGCTCGGTAGAATGACCATTATCTAGTCATGAAACGGGAACCGTAAATGAATACGAATAGGCTTCTCCTTCCTTCGAACTTGATTCACAAGACAGGCTCAGGCTGGATCGGTCAATTTTAGGCATGTCTATCAGGCCCATTCTATCTCCTCCTCGAAGGAAGAGGCTCAAAGGCGGAAGGGATCGCCCTTGACCCCACTACTGCTCAGCTTACTTGCTTTCCCTAAGCACACACACTAAGTAGATAGTAGGCACAGGTACGCTAGGAGCTCATCGAACTGAACTTGTAGAGTGAGACCAGTGCTCGATATGGTTCATTTCAGTTCTCGTTCTCTCGGTATGCTTCAACACATACCTGTGATCTATCTTTTTCAAGCTAGGCTTGGTATCGGTATCTCAGTCTGCTTTCCCTGACATTGGTAGTACGTACTATCTTTCCTTGCGTGGAAGTAGTTCAAAGCTATCTTGAGATATATCTAAAAGCTATCTATAAGAAGAAGTCCCGGTAGAGCTATTTCATGCCCTCTCATATGCTCGCTTACTCGCTCGCTCTATCTACTCGCTTGACTACTCTTATATGCTCGCTAACGTTTGTTAGCTCGTTTCCAAGTACAGAAGGCGGGTCTGGGAGACTTTTAAGTGAGAGAAGACCGCTGATAAAACAGTAGTGCTGCTCACTGATCGGTAGGGAGGAAGGAAGCATAGCAGGGGAAGGGGATAGCAAGAGAGACATGCGAGTTCGACTCTCGTTCTATCCATCCATGTTCAGCAGTCCTTGTCCATGTTGGAACTGTTGATGGCAGTACCGCTCAACTACGAGATGCTTGAAAGTAGTTGCGTTTACTGTATTTATTGAGATTGGGTTAGTGTTCCGTGTACCGCACCGAGCCTCTAATTAATAGGTTTGAGATTCTGTAAGTAACTACTCAGTGCTTCAATTGGTCAAAGTAAATGAAATGAAACGTTGATATCAATCACTTTTTATATAATCAATCCATTAGCAAAAATCATAAGAAAAGAAAGATCGTAGCGTAGAAAAGAAAGGTAGGTTTCTTACTTATGAAAAGGTTATTTGACTCTTGTGCTAGAATTGCTTTTTTTTGGGAGCTCAATGAAAATTATCGTAGTGTAGTTACAGCCAACACAGTAGCTGTAACGTGAACAGCACTTTGTCCTCTATTTCTATCTAAATAGGCGGCAACTTCGCTGAATGATAAAGCCTTTATCCCATGCTTTATTTTGTTGGTCAACAACCACCCACAGCTTATAGTTTTTTGTAAGTTCTCTTCTTATTCTTTGGAGGGGGAGCAAAGCAGTCAAATAATGAAGCAAAGCAAATGAAATTAGAATGGCTATTCTTATTCTTCACGATTGCTCCTTGTGATGCAGCGGAACCATGGCAATTAGGATTTCAAGACGCAGCAACACCTATGATGCAAGGAATAATAGACTTACATCACGATATCTTTTTCTTCCTTATTCTGATTTTGGTTTTCGTATCACGGATCTTGGTTCGCGCTTTATGGCATTTCCACTATCAAAAAAATCCAATCCCGCAAAGGATTGTTCATGGAACTACTATCGAGATTCTTCGGACCATATTTCCTAGTATCATCCCGATGTTCATTGCTATACCATCATTTGCTCTGTTATACTCAATGGACGAGGTAGTAGTAGATCCAGCCATTACTATCAAAGCTATTGGACATCAATGGTATCGGACTTATGAGTATTCAGACTATAACAGTTCCGATGAACAGTCACTCACTTTTGACAGTTATACGATTCAAGAAGATGATCTAGAATTGGGTCAATCACGTTTATTAGAAGTGGACAATAGAGTGGTTGTACCAGCCAAAACTCATCTACGTATTATTGTAACACCTGCTGATGTACCTCATAGTTGGGCTGTACCTTCCTTAGGTGTCAAATGTGATGCTGTACCTGGTCGTTTAAATCAGATCTCTATTTCGGTACAACGAGAAGGGGTTTACTATGGTCAGTGCAGTGAGATTTGTGGAACTAATCATGCCTTTACGCCTATCGTCGTAGAAGCTGTTCCTAGGAAAGATTATGGGTCTCGGGTATCCAATCAATTAATCGGGGAAGCTTAAGCGGAAATGAAAGAGTAGGGTGAGGGATAAGGAAGGGGGGAAGCCACTAAATGGAAGGCTTCGCTCGCTCTCCTTCGCTCGTTCCGTACTTGACTTACGAGCTCGTGCGGAGCCTGAACTCTCCTCGGGCATCTCGGATATGTCCCAAGGAACCCTCTCCAAAAATATGGGTAAGTTCTTGGGGCGCCAAGATGCCAAATAGAGAGAGCTAGGTCTAGCCCGCTCTGGTTGTGCTCTGTTTGCTTGAGAAATTAGTTCAAGCCGTATAAAGGGGCAAGCAGCTCGCAATAGCAAAAGCCTACTCATAGCCCCCCCTTTTTTTTCTTCGGGGACTTCAACTACTAGCCTTACAAGCTCATAAAATGGCAATTCTTCACGTTTTCCTCAGATAGTGGGAATGAATTCTATTACTTGATTGACATTGACAGATATGTGTACCACACCGAACAAGCAATATGCCGATATGCTTGATGTACCAGCCAAGCCAGCTCGACCGTATACAGTATACGGGATTCGCCTTTGCCTCAGACAGAAGAACAACGGATTGAACAGGACAACCGGGAAGGGAAGCCTGACATAGATATTGATTTGAACAAAGGAACTGAAACCGGTACCAGAAACCAAACAAGAGATGGAATTCCAGATTGAACAGATGACCGACCTACAATAAGACGAAAATCGAATTCCTAATTCCATTCTCTAAGACGAACTAAAGGAATGTCTCTAAGCAGCCAAGAACAAGCAGGAGTAGTCATATCTGCCTAGAAGGATTCGATAAAGAGAATGTGAGTGGGCAGGAGATCAATAGACACAGAAAGAGAAGACCAAAAGGAGCAGCAGGTTAAACTTTTCCGAAGAGAGCTCAAAGCAATAAGATGAAAGATGAGCTGCTAGGCAATGAAGGAATGCTAGTCATCCCCGAAGGTCTTCCCAAAGAAGAGCTTGATGTATGTCCGTATGAAAGAAAGAAACTTGAAGCGCGGGAACTCCGATCGGTTCGGTCAATCCCTCTTCACGACCAATCGACAAGAAAGAACATACACTGACCATCTTGATGGATTCGAGATCCCATCCCATTCTCCTCTATGGATCACAGAACGAGGCAAGAAGCGTTTAGCCTACTATTAAGAATCTAAGGTTGGGAAGGATTTCATCTCTCAATCCAAGACGACTGTCTTAGCGAGATCTGAGGTGAGGAATTCGGGGAAACCACAGTAGGTAGCCGGAGCCAGAGAATGAGTTGAATACAACCGATATATAATGGAATGGTGTGAAAAGCACAGCCCCTTTCGATTCGATCTCTCCTGTCTTCAACACGCAAACTTCAAACCTGGACTCCGATCGATTAAGGAGAAAGCCTTCTTTCTTCATCAGGGACGGAAGGCACAGTAGCGTTAGAACGAGAGAAAGAAGCAAGTCAAGCCGACTTCAAAGTTGTTTGGATTGAAAAGGTTTGGAGCAGCTCAAACGAGGAAGCGGAAACTTCTTGATCTACGCCATTGGGCGATCTCTCTTTTGGTCCGGTGGAAGTCAAAGTGGAAGGCGAGTCAGCAAACGAACCCAGGAGCTAGACGCCACTCCGAGCGGGGGAAGCTCAATTGAAAAGGAGAAGTCAGGGTCTTGTATTGTACTAGTAGCTTCATCCCGTAACCCCTCAAGAAAGCTCTTCAAGCCCTTGTTCCGTTCCAGCTGATAGCACGCTGGATACTTCCTTTTCTATTGTCAGATATGGATTGTAAACAGCTATAAAATAGCAAGCCATGAAGCCAACTGCCCTTCATTCTATTAGGGAGTTGGAATAGCTGTTTTGATTGTCAAGGTGAGAAAAAGGACCGTCCCAGACCTATCAGGAAAGGGGAAAGCAACGAGAATCTTTCTACCTTCACGGGTGAACCTGGAAATAAAGATACTTGCATTTCCCTTCACTCATGCGAGCAACGGGGCGAAGAGTCACGAGCTCTATCTATGAGAAAAGAACTGGGCTTTGCCTAAGACATCCCATTCCATGGAATAGCTTAAACGGAGAAATGATGGCACCGCCCCGGCATAGAATGGAATTGATGAGGTTTACCCAGATCTTCTATCTGAAACAAGAAAGCCCCGCGATTCGATCAGTGATCGTATGTAATAGATTGGGCTGCTTCCTCGTTTGAGTCGGAAATGACGCCGAACATAACACCATCAGGTTACAGTTATTTCCTTCCTCGAAAGAGTTGGAGTTTGATCTAGTATGAGATCTAATTACAGCTGCTAGTTTCTTTACAGTGATAAGGACCTCCAAAAAGTCTTACATTACTTAATCCCCCTTCTTCTAGCCATCCAGTTGTCTTCCCTGTCTCTATCAATCCATCAGGAAGGCCTATCTCAAATGGTCAAAGGGGCAAGCGCAGTCCCTCTTCTGTCGGTCCAGATGAACCAATAGGTAGAGTCCATAGGGGGTAAGGTAAAATAAAGAGGTTGCAGGTCAGTTTCCTTACATCCAGCTGTCGTTCCCCTCGGATTAGAAAGCAAGCCAGGGTAAATATCCGTAAAATAAGCAATCCATCCAATTCGTTTTTAAGCATTTACATTCGTCCCCCTTTCAGTTGGCAAAGACAAGCCAGTCACTTTTGATAGTGGGTTCTCGTACAAAAGCACTAGCTGACTTCTTCTCATATAGTCATCTTCTAGGCCATCCAGTAAGCCAGCAAGGTTTAAAGCTAAACCTCTTCTGTAGGCCCAGGTTAGTTTGCTTCCAGGCATTCGTGGAAGTTGTAGTCCTTCTTTAAGACAAAAGAGATATCCACAGTCTCTATCCTTTACTCTTACGGGCCAGTAAGAAAGTGCCTGTCCCCCCTTCTGCGGGAATGAATGGGATAGTGGAAGGCTCTTTCTCTCTTTACATCCAATCGCTCTGGCCTGCTATTGCAGGGATCATACTAATGCATTTCCCGAGCAAGAAAAGAAGTAGGTCTTCCCCAGTGCTGCTTTCTGCCTTCTCTTCGTAGTACCCTCCTAAGCCTAGTCCAGCTGTCCTTGTTATTGCCCCTCCAGTTCTGGTTCCGGTTGCTGTGGGTCCAGTCGAGCCTCTTCCAAGACAATATTATGGGCAAGAGAAGATTAGGGGCTATTCGATTACTTCTTCCTCTCGAGATTGCTTTTCTTGTTATCAAAAGTAAGGGGCAGGAGACTAAATATCGAGTATGCAAGGCCTTTTTTTCGTCTTTTTCGGCCTGTTGGTACTTAATTGAAACTCGATAATCAGAAGATTCGCCAACATTACCTATTTTATTAGTGGATTCGGGGCAACCCCGGGGTAAGTAAGTGATTTCAAATTGCATGTTTTAAGCATATGATCCTCCTTTTACTGTTAAAGTACCATCT
Source organism: Dipteryx alata (assembly GCA_012978445.1). NCBI lineage: Eukaryota > Viridiplantae > Streptophyta > Magnoliopsida > Fabales > Fabaceae > Dipteryx > Dipteryx alata. Next base: position 24,925 of record WOFL01000015.1, read on the forward strand.
CCGCCTTTGCTATCTATGCTTCCTGGTCGCTAGACTCATTCTTCTACTTTACTTCCAGCTACTCTGCTCTGAGCTTAAGAAAGGTTCAAAAGTTGCTTTGGTTGCCGCTAAAATCGGATGTGATTTTTGTTTTTGTGAATTCCAGAACTGGGCAATTCCCCTTCTCCTTTCGGGAACTCTCTTCTCTAGGGATTCCTATTCTATTTCTATTGACTCTTCGCCGTCTACAACACAAAAAAAAAGTTTTGGTAACTTACTTACAGATTGTATCTTAAATAAAAGAAACATCAACATCCTTTAAGCTAAGACTAAGGAATGGGGGGAACACTACCGATCCCGAGACAGACGACGAAGCTACATCGATTACAAAAAAATCTGAGTCAGTGGTGGCAGACCCTTTCCCGGCCCCTACAATCAAGCAACCTCACCAATGTGAATGAAAGAAAGGGCACCACATACATCTCGACTAGTTCGTGCCTGCGGAGCGAACAAAAACCTCTTTTGAATTCTGATTCCGACTCCGAAGTCCGGATATTTGGTTGCTTTGTACTCGACCCATGTGGTTCGGCTTGTTGCGCCACCTCACTTAACCAAGACTCTAATAAATAAGAAGAATATTTTTCGTAAAGAAGGTGTATCCCCCAAGGAAGAAAATTCAGTGACATAAGGGGTATAAGCATCTGATGAAGCAAAAGCCTAGTTCTCGGTAAAGAAAGCTCTCACCTCAGGGAAGGAAAAACGGGGATCCATTCCTTTTTATATTATCTTTCTGTGGTCTTGGACGGGAAAAGAAATGCTAGAAGAGTTGGAGCCCTTCTTATTCAAGTCAGATTTGTAGCTAAGCTCTTCTCTAAGTGAGTTCTCTGGGCTGAGAAGGACAGGTAGGTGCTTACATCTGATGGATTGGGCAGTTCTACACAAATCTGCTTTTCTTAAAAATATAAGAACTCGGGAACTAGCTTCGCAACTCACCCCGAGAAGGATAGAATAGCTCGACCGGTCCTATCTCTACACATCAACTCATGGTACTCCCTGGGCCCCCTAACAGGTTAGCGACAGCATTCTCGAGGGCCATAAATCATCGCATCTATCTACGGTAGGTAGGTCAAGTTTATAGATATATACATATAGTAGTAAATCATGATAGAAATTCTTTCAAAGCTCGGGATTTCAGTCAGTGATAGACAGCTTGGCTAGCTATCCTCTCAAAAAGGTCATTCAATCTCAGTAGTGGCAGGAAGAACACAGCTCCCAGGCGTACTGATAAGGCTTAACCGGAATGGAATAAGGTTGGATGGGAGTGCGCTTCTTCAATCTAGGAGGTATCCTTATATCTGACTCTTCTTCCACGATAAAAGAGAGGGGAACTCAGACTTCTCTTTTGACTACCGGAGGAGAACCTTACTTATACTGAGTATAAGAGCAGGTCTCCACTGCCTATAGCATAGAGGCGAGAGTCAGTGCCTTTCCTTCCCCAGCGTTCAGTGGAACGTGAGGCACTCTTTATTGGCTTTCAGGCAATGGAAGGGGCTATTCCCACTACGCGCTAACTAGAAGAGCAGGAAAGAAATATGTCATGTCAGTTTCTGCCCTTATTCGTCTCCGCAAAATGTTGAACAATCATACCCATCCCTGCTTGCGGAGACCCTCCACAATATCTGTGGAAGGCGATGCTCTACTTAGAATTTGACTTAAGTTCAATAGCTCTGGCTGAGAAGACCACCAGAGGGCATATCCAATACACAAGCAAGGCAAAAGCATATTTATCATATCGGACAAGGGGTAAGCCCAGAACGAGATTTCCTCGAGGATAGAGCTCAAACCCCGTTTGGGGGAACGAAAGAAGCGGGGAGGGGAATGAAGTTACCTTTATAAGATAAGAGAGGATACGGCTAAAAGAGCGGTTCTTCCAACAACCTCCCTCAACTTCGCATTCTCTTCTTTTAAGTCCCCTATAAACCTTCTCTTAGAGCCAATCCCTGGCTTCAGACACCTTGACTGCTAACGGGGGCTCCTTGGCCTCGTTCCCCGGAATGAATCCATGAGAGGAAGTACGCCTTTCAATAGAAAAAAAAAAAAGAACAAAATCGAAATCTCTTCAAATCACGATGGACTAGAATCAAAATACGATGAGGCAGATTCACAGCTAGCTCCTTCCTCTCGGGCTGACTCTCGGGTGAAAATGGATTGCCCGCACAGACTCACACTCGGACTCATCTTTGAAAAGGAACTACGCCGGGGACTCTGACTTCGATGACTCGATGTCCTGGAATGACTGCGCTGATTGGTCACCTTTTTGCCTTCGAGGGCTACGATCGCCCACTTCCTTGACCAAAATGAAAGGCAGGAACTGACTCACTTTCTTACACGGCTTGGAGCCGGTAGACAGCCCTTAAGAACAGCTTCCAGCAACAATCCACTGACTCAAAGGACGAACTCTTCAATGACCTGAAAGTAGACTAAGACGAAGTCCTTGACTTTGTTGGGTAACTTTCTTGGCTTTTTAGAAAAGGTCGAAGCAACATAGGGAAAAAAAAGAAGATCTAGTGCTTCTCTGGAAAGGGAGTTTTCCTTAGAGTTCAGGATCCGTTAGGGCGAGGAAAAAAGAGGTGGCCAAGTAAACAATCCCATCTTCCAACAGTAGCTGCTAGTTCTCGACTCCGCTATGACTCTTATTGAATCCACTCCCGATGCCGGAACCGGTGCTCTGATCAGACAGGATCCGCTGTTGATGCCAGATCCAGAGCCGCTTTTTTCCAAGTGCTATAAGGTTCCTCGTGCTGGAAAGGACAGATCTTCTGTCACAGACAAGTCTAATCCTATTCCAAAACCAACAGCCTTGGGCCTTCAACCCCAGCTCGCACTCGACATGACATGATCTTTGACAATCATGAGTCAGGAGGGTCAGCCCAGAAACAGACTAGCCGGCCAGAAGTTGGAGCCCTTCTTATTCAAGTCAGATTTGTAGCTAAGCTCTTCTCTAAGTGAGTTCTCTGGGCTGAGAAGGACAGGTAGGTGCTTACATCTGATGGATTGGGCAGTTCTACACAAATCTGCTTTTCTTAAAAATATAAGAACTCGGGAACTAGCTTCGCAACTCACCCCGAGAAGGATAGAATAGCTCGACCGGTCCTATCTCTACACATCAACTCATGGTACTCCCTGGGCCCCCTAACAGGTTAGCGACAGCATTCTCGAGGGCCATAAATCATCGCATCTATCTACGGTAGGTAGGTCAAGTTTATAGATATATACATATAGTAGTAAATCATGATAGAAATTCTTTCAAAGCTCGGGATTTCAGTCAGTGATAGACAGCTTGGCTAGCTATCCTCTCAAAAAGGTCATTCAATCTCAGTAGTGGCAGGAAGAACACAGCTCCCAGGCGTACTGATAAGGCTTAACCGGAATGGAATAAGGTTGGATGGGAGTGCGCTTCTTCAATCTAGGAGGTATCCTTATATCTGACTCTTCTTCCACGATAAAAGAGAGGGGAACTCAGACTTCTCTTTTGACTACCGGAGGAGAACCTTACTTATACTGAGTATAAGAGCAGGTCTCCACTGCCTATAGCATAGAGGCGAGAGTCAGTGCCTTTCCTTCCCCAGCGTTCAGTGGAACGTGAGGCACTCTTTATTGGCTTTCAGGCAATGGAAGGGGCTATTCCCACTACGCGCTAACTAGAAGAGCAGGAAAGAAATATGTCATGTCAGTTTCTGCCCTTATTCGTCTCCGCAAAATGTTGAACAATCATACCCATCCCTGCTTGCGGAGACCCTCCACAATATCTGTGGAAGGCGATGCTCTACTTAGAATTTGACTTAAGTTCAATAGCTCTGGCTGAGAAGACCACCAGAGGGCATATCCAATACACAAGCAAGGCAAAAGCATATTTATCATATCGGACAAGGGGTAAGCCCAGAACGAGATTTCCTCGAGGATAGAGCTCAAACCCCGTTTGGGGGAACGAAAGAAGCGGGGAGGGGAATGAAGTTACCTTTATAAGATAAGAGAGGATACGGCTAAAAGAGCGGTTCTTCCAACAACCTCCCTCAACTTCGCATTCTCTTCTTTTAAGTCCCCTATAAACCTTCTCTTAGAGCCAATCCCTGGCTTCAGACACCTTGACTGCTAACGGGGGCTCCTTGGCCTCGTTCCCCGGAATGAATCCATGAGAGGAAGTACGCCTTTCAATAGAAAAAAAAAAAAGAACAAAATCGAAATCTCTTCAAATCACGATGGACTAGAATCAAAATACGATGAGGCAGATTCACAGCTAGCTCCTTCCTCTCGGGCTGACTCTCGGGTGAAAATGGATTGCCCGCACAGACTCACACTCGGACTCATCTTTGAAAAGGAACTACGCCGGGGACTCTGACTTCGATGACTCGATGTCCTGGAATGACTGCGCTGATTGGTCACCTTTTTGCCTTCGAGGGCTACGATCGCCCACTTCCTTGACCAAAATGAAAGGCAGGAACTGACTCACTTTCTTACACGGCTTGGAGCCGGTAGACAGCCCTTAAGAACAGCTTCCAGCAACAATCCACTGACTCAAAGGACGAACTCTTCAATGACCTGAAAGTAGACTAAGACGAAGTCCTTGACTTTGTTGGGTAACTTTCTTGGCTTTTTAGAAAAGGTCGAAGCAACATAGGGAAAAAAAAGAAGATCTAGTGCTTCTCTGGAAAGGGAGTTTTCCTTAGAGTTCAGGATCCGTTAGGGCGAGGAAAAAAGAGGTGGCCAAGTAAACAATCCCATCTTCCAACAGTAGCTGCTAGTTCTCGACTCCGCTATGACTCTTATTGAATCCACTCCCGATGCCGGAACCGGTGCTCTGATCAGACAGGATCCGCTGTTGATGCCAGATCCAGAGCCGCTTTTTTCCAAGTGCTATAAGGTTCCTCGTGCTGGAAAGGACAGATCTTCTGTCACAGACAAGTCTAATCCTATTCCAAAACCAACAGCCTTGGGCCTTCAACCCCAGCTCGCACTCGACATGACATGATCTTTGACAATCATGAGTCAGGAGGGTCAGCCCAGAAACAGACTAGCCGGCCAGA
>WOFL01000016.1:0-25833 GCA_012978445.1 Dipteryx alata
CAACGGCCCCTTTAGAGATAGGGGCGCGCTAGCGCGCCTAGTTAGAGATAGGGGCGCGTTAGCGCATCCCTTGCTGGGAGAGGAACGAATCCTTCGCGCTTGGTAAGCGCTTCGCTGTAGCCAAGCTTACTGCTAGCCTATCGCCTAGAGCCAAGCTTCGACCGCGACTGCTCGTCGCTTCTGGGCGCCTTATTCCGTCACCCGAGATCCAAGTCAGCACCGGCAAAGATCTCTTGATTCCTCGCGGCCCGGCCGGCTTGGAAGCAAGCTACCTGTCGCCTATCTCACCCCCTTTCTTATTGCGACACCTAGATCATTTACTGTCTGGCGATAAAGAGAGGCCACATTCTCGTCGGCGATACAAACATCGTCTCCAAGAATGGCATACCTAGTAAAGCGCTGTCCTGGGTACACCTTCTCTAATAAAACATCACTAAGTGATGTGTTAAAGTGAAGAGAGGCCAAGAAGACAGAAAGCCAAGAGGTTGTCCTACTCTAAAGAATACGACACCTCGAACTGAGCGAAGAAAGGGTACTTCAAAGATAGATCTGCTGAAGATTGCATCTAAACAATCTCCAACAGACTTACCAAATAAAGTTCTAATAAGGTTAGTCTGAAGACTGAGGGGCCACCTATCGGTGGCAGACTTCAAGTCAAAAGAATAAACCTTACTGAAACCTTTTCATCTATCCAACGAACGGTCGGAGCTGATTAAAAGTTCCATCCATTGGAATAGACCGAAGCGTGTCCATGAGGAAATCATGAAGAGGCTTCAATACCCTTTGATTCACAAAGTTACCTATGGCGAATATCCGTCTCTTACCAGCGCCAGCCTCGGTAGATTGCGAGAGTCTACCAGGGGAGCCTGAGTCAATAGACTCACCGAAGTCTAGACCCGAAAGAGAGTTGATGGTACTCTCAGCGGTCTCTGTAGACCATTGAGATATCTCTTCATTCTTTGGGTCATAAGGGTATCGGATAAAGGGGGACCATAGAGGAAACCCTGCATCATAGTCACAATGGCTATTGATGTACAAACCAAACGATTTCATGACGCAGATGGTAGGGTAGAATATTCCTCCACGCGTCTTTTCACCTTTACGGCCTCCACGAAGGTATCGCTTTCCAAGTTTTCTCCCAACGTACCCCTTGACACAAGGGAGTTGATAGAAAACTAGGACAGTACCTTAGGATCAGGTCTTTAGATAAAGCGACAATATCATTTATTAATTGATACTGTCTTGGCAGACCGGTGGAAGGGGTGACTATCGATTTCAATATCGATCTGTCAATCCGTTTCGCCAGGCGAATAGCCCGACAAAGACTAAAGACATATATATATGAACCAATAAGTCGGCCTTCTGATCCTTCTTCATAATCATTTTGCGATGGAAGGAAGGTATAATCTTAGGGTATCCTGACCTCGTCAGAGACACTGGCACAGGTAATAAACTGTGCGACTGACCCCTGCATACGCTTGCTTACAGCAAGTAGCTGCTTGTTTTAGATATAAAGCAGTAAACAGAGGGCCAGATCGTCGGTTTAGGTTTAACTGAATTACCTGTTTGGCAACGAGGTATGCTCCTATACAGAGTTCCTTGGTCAGACCGTCGGCAGCTATTATTAGTATTATCTTTTTATAGATAGATACTAATAGCCCAAGATTTTCCAAAATCTTGTGCCATTTGATGGTCTTAAGAGACAACAGTTTGTCAAACAAATACCTGGAAGAATTCATTTTCATGTCTTTCCTTATCAGGTTTGGGTACCTGATGCAGAAGTCAGTCATTGGACTAACCTCCACTGGGATGGCTTCCATTCCAGATCACCGCCCTCAAATGTCAATACTCAAGTATAAGACATTTGCGAATCCAACCGGATTCATTTGACAAACTGGTGTATCTTCATAAACACCAAAACTCGCCTAAACGACTGAATGTCGCATCAGTCGTGGGGGGGCACCTAGTTAACCAAACCAAACAAATAGGACTCCATGTGTCGTGGAGTGAGGTTAAACAACCAAATGTTGAGATAGAAGACCCAGATCTCTCCGGATCTGTATCTCGCTACCGATTGTTCGCCTCATGGACAGTCGGCACCATTTCTGGCAATCCGACCGCAAAGGGTGATTAATCCCTTTCACCAACTGGGTGTAAAACCCCAGTCGATGCCACCCCCTTTCTCTAAGAAGAAGGTAAGCTTCCCTCACTGCCGATCGCCTTCAGCTGGGTGAGCCTTCGCTTTTTGGATCGTCTTCTGCCCAATGTCAATGTGGTACCCTCCCGTTTTTGGTTCCCATTGGGTTTACCTTGTTTACAGGTCGACCCCATGGCAGCAAGAAAAAAAAGGCGATCTTGTGCTATACTCCGGTGATCTCTTTCCTACCGAGGCACGCAAACCCCCATCGTGTCCCAGATCACATTCCGTGAATCGAAAGGGGAAGCCTACTCATCCATCAGCTCCTCTCGTAGATCGGTGCGGTTTTACGAAGCGTCTAAGCACAGTTCACTCGCGTTGATCAATCAAGAGCTTTGCCGCCACTCCTTAAGGTTACCTGTTGTATCATACACTTCTTGCATTGTTTCCCACGCTTCATACCCCCCCATTTCTTATTAAGGTAAGGTAAAGGGCCAGGCATGGTGGGGTAGGAGCATTCTGCCGGCAATCTTTTTTTTTGGCTTGACCAAGAAGTCTTATGTCCTCCGAGTCGCACGGCGTTTTAACCGAAAGAACTTCTTGCGCAATTCATGCGTTTCTGTTTTTATGACCAGAAATTGTTTCTTGATTTCCATTTCAAATTGTTCTCTGGACTTTTTATCAATATGAGGTGATCGTAACACAGTATATAAGACTCGTGATTCAGGCAATCCAATCTTCCGTGTGTAAGGCGGAAGCCCCCCAAAATGGTTTTCAAAAAATGGGTGATCAAAAGATCGAATCACTATGCGTATCTTGGTGGTCGTTACTTTTGGTGGTCTTTCTTTTTGGCTGACTCCTCTTCCTGTTCTATTGATCAGAAGCATCCAGCAGCGCCACGCCAGTAGAAAGAGTTAAGCTACTAAGCTAAGCTGCTGTTGGGGAACTCGGTAGAAGCGATTTGCCGCTTCCGCCTCTCTAGGCTTCACAATGGCTCCCCCCCTATATAGATAGAATGAAAAATGAGTCTTCTCCCCTCCACTATAATTAATATAATGAATCCGAAAGGAATTTTCAATTCCGAAGGATTACCCTTTTGTTTGAGCAGGGGGCTTCGAGTCCTGTGTTGACAAAGATCAGATAGGATCCTGCTGTGATCCTCGATCTCTTCCTGAATATTGATCAACGTTCTATCGATAATTCAATTAAAGATCGAGTCAAGGGAGAATGCTGCTTTAAAAAGAAACTAATAAAGAGAAAACTAATTCCATGAATTAGGAGACCTAATCTAATCCCCAAATCCATCTCTCATTAGCGAAAGCTACCTACCTCGTTTTGCTGAAGCTCTGCCAGTATAGCACGGTGCTCTTTTTTAGTGTCTTTATCTATATTCGCTGAACACTTCCAATACCTCACCACACCGATTTCACAGCTCGACTTTCTTCGCAGCTTTCGAGCCTTATCTTGTTTGTTTGTCTTGCTTGCTCTTCTTTTTTTAAAGAAATTGCTTGAGCGGCTTTCAAATAAAATATTACCTTTATTTAGCATAGCAACGGCAGGAGTCTTTCTTAGTGCAATACCTTCAACAACCCTTAAAGCGTGCGGGCGGCCCTAGCTAATCTAATAAAGTTGCGAGATTGAAAGGTCCGAAGGACTAAGCTTCACCCAGTACGCAACTCGGTTTTCCGCCCGAACGACCCTAGCGTACAGAAAAGAAAGAAGTAGTCCTATTCGAAAACGAAATTTCAGTCCTAGTAGGTGCGATATTGAAGGCCTTCACGGGCTTACTTAGTGCTTGTGCTAAGGAGTTCAGGGCTAAGGGCTGGAGCTTCATTCCCACTCCCAGTAGTCTGTCTTCAGTAGTTCGCTTGGAAAGTAGTCTTTCGTAAGCAGGAGCGTAGCGCTTCGCAGGTGAAGGTGCAGGATGTGCTTCTTCCCTTTATATTATAGCGGCTTCTGTCATTTTAACATACATAAATGTTGTAAGAAATCCTATCTCCCCCTATCTCTACTTCTGCTAATGAACGCTAGAATTGGGATATCGAGAAAGAGGGTAGACCGTAGAGGGTTCAACAAAGAAAAGCAAGAAAACGTAAGCCCTTGTATAGTATAGGTTGGGCTTACGTTTTTCAACTGCATCGTACCGTACTATGGGAGGGGTCCGTACCTCCTTTAGATAGATAGAGCAGCCCCCGTGCTCCTAATATAGAGCTAGAACTACTGCTACCGTGGAATCCGCGATCACACATGAGTACCTCGACTTCCAAAAAAAGCGGCTGCTAATTGGCACTAATGCTAATGGGGACCATCGATCAAGAAGGACTTCGGAGACTGCAATCAAATTAAGAAAAAAATGGAAATATAGGGCCAACTCTTCTAGTTGCGCCTCCAACCTTACTGCGCTACCCAACCAGCTGATAAAAGGTCGAATTCCGCAGGGCTGCAGGCACGAAATGCCGATCAAATCCGTTAAAGGAAGCCTAATCAAAGCAAGCAAACAAGAAGATCTGACTGAGTTGATGATGGACCGGATCTCGAAAAGCGAGAGGCTTTCATAAAGACGTATGAGAAAGGGAGGGTCGAGAGAGGCTTATTGCACATGCCACTAAAAACTGTGTTGTTTTCAGGATCAAATCGAAGGGAAAGACCTTCGATTCCCTGAAAGGAATGATGTGATGGCCACCTTTTCCTTTTTTCTTTGGCCTCCAAACGACGGGAAAAGGATTGACATCGAGTTCTAGCTTTTGAGATCAAAGGCTGGAGCCGGCCCGGCAGACTACGCAACTCTTTGAGGTTACGAGGTGACGACATAGATTCACAATGGCTTTCACCTTAGCTGGATCAGCCTCAATTCCTCTCTCACTCACGATGAAAGCTAAGAGCTTGCTCGAAGACAGCCTTGACTTTCTAGTTGTAATCTATCCTATCCTTTAGGCGGGGATAGAACACTCTTAGCTTCCTCTTCTAGAGCTAGAACAGGGAAATTCAAGCTAAGCTTCTTCATCTAAGCACTTTTTTTCGATAGGCCGGCCAGGCTGACTATTACCGAGTTCGCTGGTCATTCCAGGCTTAATCTTATGGTGAGTTCTAGGTAAGGCCTATAAAGCTCTCAAGATACAATAAATAGAGACCGGTGGCATCTGACTTTCAGTTGAAATAAAGTAAAGACAAGAAGCTGACGGGGCTGACTGCAGGCCCACTAAGATCGGAATGGAATCTGATTTTATTGAGCAGCGCCTGTTTCAAAGCAGAGGAAGGTCTTAAAAAGTCCTATGTATGCTTAGTGGGAACGGGAACCCCAAGGGCAAATGCCAGCCCAGCTGACTATTGATTGAAATAAAAGAGTTAGCAAGTCTGAATCTGAGTTCAGGCTCTTTCTTAGTTCTTTTTACTCTTCCTTTTTCTTAGGTTTTCCAAGGGCTGCTAGAATGGCGTTTCCACCAATCGATATAGGATTGGGGAATCTTTTCTTGTCTGAAAAAGCTCAATGGTCAGTAATGGTCTGAAAGGAGGTTAGGCGTGATTCCCACTTTTTTTTTTTTGAGAGTGAGGTGAGGGACGGAAAAGATCGTCCGAAACAAGAGACGTTTTCAATCCCCCGTCGATTGAGAAAGCAACGCTCCAATGTGTTCTTAAATAGTGTCCCGAAATTGTTTTAGGGTCGTCCGAAGAGCCGGGTCAACTGGACCGGTGTTATATCGGATTGAACTGTCGAAGGTGGAAGTAAGGGATTAGTGTGGACATTAAGTGAAGCAGGGGATAAAGATTTTTTTTAGTCTAGGTATGAAAGATTCTCTCAGCTAAGATCAGAACGTAGCTGCTTCCGAGATAGATTCTAGTCAGGAAGTGGGATGAATCAGGTCATTCACCCAGCATGAAAGGGGGCTGCCAAGTCCTGTATGTAGTGATGAAAGATAGCCCCAGAGTCCACCAAAATCAGATTTAGAGGTGGAAATCTCGAAGAGAATAATTCTAGTTAGCCCTTGACTTAGACAAGCTCTATCCCGCTGCTGGCTGTCCAAGAGGAAAAGATACTGGCTTAAGCTTTCGAACGGCTTTCCTGGGTTGCTTTAAGAGGAGATTTACGGAAAGGATGTTAACTCAAATTAAAACCCTAGGTAAGGGCGAAACAAAGCTAGGCCAACTGCTACAGAAACTAGATCTCTAGAGGCTTATCTTATCTTTTTTCGGCAAGTGAATATCCCCCTGGAGGGGACTGATTTCTTCTATTAACGGGGACAAGCACTGCTTGAATACGAGCGAGCTGGCTTTTGAGAGAGGGGAAGAGCTTCAAAGATTGAAAACGAACTTGCTGCCCTAGAACCTTCGAGCCTAGCCTGCCCGATCCATAGCCCTTGGAGCAAAACTCCCTTGTAGAAGGACTCCCACTTCAATTTCAACTGCCACTGCAACTGGAGCCCTACCCCTCCCACAGGAACTGGCTCGAAAGGAGAATTACCTTACTACTGGAAAAGCTTACTTTTTTTCTGCAATTAGAGGGGCCTTTTATACTCCATGGGCTTCTCTAAGCAATGGAAGGCGATGCGCTTACTCTTTTCATGGATTGCCCTTTCCTGATTGACCTTATCGAAAGGATGGAGGAGAAGAAAAAGCTTTATCCCACTGGCTCTCCTGTCCCCCAGCAACTCCCACAAAGGCTGAAGAAGACTCCTACCCTCTCTGGCTCACTGACTAGCTAGCTTGCCTAAAGCACTGACCTGATGGAAAGACTTTTTATGCTGACTTGATATGCTACTACTTGAAATGCTTAAAAGACTCCTGCTCTTTCACTAGCTTTCGAGCTCTATTTGTCCTCCTTTCAATACTTGTGCTTGAAAGCGGGCTTGCGCATATGATCCAATTCATTTATTGAACTAGCTTGCTCAGTGGATAGAACGGAACCGGCCTAGACCGCCACCCAGCTATCCAATTGATAACTCACTTGTTTTCAATACAATATTCCTACTTTTTGATGGTACAGCCCGGAGAGAAAAGTAAATAGCTTGCATAAGATCCATATCCATTGCTAGCTGGATTGAGAGGAGTGCTTTCCCGTCCACCTAGGCTCCAAAGCAAAGAGGAATGCTTGGACCTACTTACTATATGGACCTATTCCCTATCCCCTTCCTGCTGGTCCTTCCACCTGGCTTGAAAAGAAGGAGACTTCTAGACTTGCTCACACTTGGTTAAGGAAACTGGCAGCCAGGCAACTCTAACTCGCTCTCTGGCAGGAGGAAGGTCTTAAGATAGGAAGGCATTAGCAATGGCGATTATCCTTGGGACCAGAAATGATGCTTTTGGTAGCGATGCTTCAACTAACTCTCCAGGAATGACTATGGAAGAGAGGGGCACGAGAACTGAAAGGGACGAAAGAGTCACTTTATAATACGGGACAGGAACTGCTATTATAGAAAAATCTTACCCAGAGACTTCAATTGGATCTTCAAGTTCTGATTCCATCAGAACCTGCTTGCCTTGGAACTGATGTAAAGGCGCCAGCTGACCAGAGGAGAGTGATTCAAAAAGGGCTAAAGAGTGAAAGAATGGAGGGCAGACATAGATTTTAAAGAACCCCACTTTCATTTCCCATTTCCTATTTCGATACCTGCCACAGACTATTCTATACTGAGGCTATCAACTACTCCAACTGCGCTTAGTCCTTCAAAGATCTGCGCATCAGATTCGTTCACAGCTTTACTCCCCGACACTCTAAACCAGGTATGGTATGAACAAAATGGAAAGGGGGATCAGAGCAGGAAAGCCAAGCTTGGCTTCCCTTTTATACTATGCTTTGAGCCGCTTCCAGTAATGGTAGGCCTTGCCATCCAACTGGTCTCTCGAAGACTTTACCCGTTTGGTGATTGGGAAAAAGGAGGTGCTAGACCTCTCTCAGCTATCTGATGTCTACTCTAATCTTTTAGAGTGTGGCTTTAATAGTTGCTATTGGGAACTGGCTTTCGATTATCTCAAATTCATTTATGGTTTCATATAACTCCGGCGACGATAGGTGGATCTGGTAATTGGTCTGTTCCGATTTGTTTGGGTTGGTTGGCGGCTGGACGTTGCCGCCCGCAGAAGTAGAAGGCTTAAGCTTTCGAACTGCGTAACAAAAGCAACTCTATTGAGGGAACAATAGGCTTGATGCGAGCCGTGCCAGTTCGAGTCTGGCGAGTTGCTTGTAGCTCCTGGCTTGCCTATGAGGAACGCTTCTCGCTACAGACTATTCTGGCTACTCAAGAAATAGCGTTTCTAATAGATGGGCTCGTGTATCTGTTATAGTCAGAGTTCTCACTCCTTCACCTCATCGGTCAAGTGGCTTCGCTCATCAACTCAATCAGTGAAGCGGCTTCCCTTCTTTCCCGAGGAGAGAAAGAATCGAATGTTATACCTCCCACCATTCCCTGAAGGATTAATTGAACTCAGTCTGACTTGCTGCTTTCGTGCTTGATGGCTTCTGATGAACCAATCATAGAGATCCCTAACAGCTGCTGTTCAATCCGTCCCTGTGATGTTCCAAGGCGAAGAACTGATATAGTAGATAGTCATATTGGCCTCTCGCACAGCCAGACTTTTAGTTTGCTTTATTGATTCATGGAATAGAGGTTCTATCTCCCTGACTAAATTCCTTTAAAGAAGGACAGCTCTTTCCCTGCCTGCTTCTTGGCCACAACCACAGCTACGGCTAGTAGTATTCATAGGGTCCTTTGATCGCATTCTTTGCCGCTGAAGAGTCTGATCCATCTCCTATCCTTCTTGGGAAAGCAGTGGAACTAATGGCTGGCCTAGCTTAAACTAGAAGGGATAAGAAAGGGAATTTGCAACACTCTTAGTAGAAGGCCCGGGTATTGAGTTTAAACTCCCTCTATCCTCAGTTATTGCGTACAGGACAAGCCAGTTATTGAGGGCTCTTTATGCCAAATACTTTGACACTACAGGGGATAAAACAAGAAATATCCTAAGCAATAAAGATGTTCCTATTGATACTAGCACTAGTGGGACTGGGACAGGCTCCCGGGGAAAAGGAATTACACTAGATCTTGGCAATGGCACTCCAACAAGCTCGGCAGGGAGAGAAAGAAGAGAAGGAGAAGAGGAAGTACGACGAAAAGGGTATGAAATAGGTTGCTTGTAGCGATTGCGATTGCTTATTCGGTTGGGATTACCAGCCTGACCAAAGAATAAGATAAAAAGAAGGTTACTAACCACCCCGAACTACTAGTCGCCAATACCTAACTGCTAAAAAGAAGAGTTCCCGCCTACGGCTACATGCCTATTAAGAGCTATACCTGGAGTCGAGCTAACTGCATAGGAAGAGGGGAACTTACCTAAACTAATAGCTATTAACCGCATTGGAAACGACGAATCACACTCTGAAAGGAGGTTCCCTCCCAATAGATGTCAGAAGGGATCAACGCGTGATTGCTCTGTCATCCTCCGACCGCCCCCTTTTCCACCTCTAAGTAGTGGTGTTGGTGTGTCTCGTTGCAATCATTCCGGTCAATCCCTTTCCATGCTCTTCTGTTGGGGTTCGGAATCTCTTCCCATTCCCTTTCCTGAACCATAGGTAAGGGATGACAGGAGATGGCCCCTATAGCAAAATAAACCAGCCCCTCATTAGAGAGAGTAAATAGAATAGTGTCGGGCTTACGACAGTCTGACTTTTGAACGACTAAGCAACTACAAAGCTCCCGCCCACCCCCAACTAGGGTAAAGTGTTCATTCATACCTTCAACAGCACCGAGATATTGGCCCATGACCATGTTTACTTCATCTTCAAGAGCAAGCATCCTGGCTCTCAGGGCCTCAGGCAACCCTGGATCCTTTCCTACCTCCTTAGTGATTCCAAGAAGATGCTTCAACCCCGTTAAGTTTTAGCTGGCTATCACAGGGCCTTGGTCCAATAAAGATTTCCAATTTTGATTTGGAAGAGCAGTAGGTTAAAGATAACCTCCTTTGAAGTTCCCTGTGTGGATCCGGGGGGCAGCTTCTGCGCTGGCTTTGCTCGCTTGCTTGACTGGCTGTAAGACGCTCAATCAATCGGGCGCTATCCCATAGCTCCCTTCTTGCTTGAGCTACACATTCACGCCCTTTAGAGTTAAGGAATGATGGTTAAGAGTTCTTGCTTTTGAGTTCCCACTCTGACTATTGAGAATGCTAGTATAATACCTTATTGAATTGAAGCGGATAAAGCTCAGCATTTGTCTAATTTGAATAGAAAGTAGCTTTCTACTCCTCCGCCTTTGAAGGCCGGTTTGGGGAAGTTCACCTTAAATAGAACGGTGAAAGAGTAAGCGCTAAGGCTTTGAATGCCAGAGCCAAATTTACCTGTACCGCACAAGGAAAGATCTCAATCGGCGTAGGGCGAGGGTCAAGCTCCACTACTGGGCCGGGGGAACAAATAGGCGTGGGGAAGAGTCTGCAACAAAATCAATTGAATAGACAGAGAAGTCCGGTAAGCGTATCGATTCAAGCAAGCTTGTTTATTTATAAAGCTAGTTTAGGCGCCGCCTTCCAGACTTCTGATGAACCGCCGGGTGGTATGAACTCCAGAGCCCTATTCTGGTTACAGAGTGCGGGTAGCCGACAAGTAGGTTAGCAAACAGGTGAATCAATAGGAATAGGCAGAGAATGCCCAATAGGGTCTTTGGCTGTTTTATCATCTATAGAATCAGCTGTTCTCGAATAAGCTGGTATTGAATCGGTTTTTTCAATAAGGGATTGACCTAAGGCTGGGAACTGAACTGACTTAATGTCCGATGTAAGAGAGGTAACTTCATGCGTAGAAGCTCTTGCAGTATCCAGTGTTGGTGTTATATCAGAAACCGGTGCTATAGAATCTGCTGTGGTTGAGCTAGTGGGATTAAAGTATGAATTTGAATCTTCCTCGATCCATTTCTTTTTCATGTCCACATGTCCGGGAAGTCAGGCACTAGTCTCATATTCACTAGCTTAGAGCACTGGATCTCTCGTTTTGATTATAAAGGTAGGTTTTGAAGGAAGGAAGGGACTAGGAGGGAAGGGGATTGGAGGACAAGGTTTCCGTTAGTGACGCTGGGAAAGGATTGGTAGGAAGTAATTTAGCAATTGATTTAGCGACGAACTCTTCTTTAACCCCAAAGGGAGTGAGTGCAATACAATACTAGGAGTAAGGTTTAGTTTAGGCTTGAGCACTAGGTTTTGTAGGGCGAGCACAGGAGAAAGGAACTGAACTTCTAAGCTGGGGAAGAGGCTGGAGAAGGAAAGGAGGGAACTGATAGCACTAGTCTCGTATCAGGGACATTGCCAGAAGAGGATGCATACGGAACTGAC
Source organism: Dipteryx alata (assembly GCA_012978445.1). Taxonomy (NCBI): domain Eukaryota; kingdom Viridiplantae; phylum Streptophyta; class Magnoliopsida; order Fabales; family Fabaceae; genus Dipteryx; species Dipteryx alata. Next base: position 11,447 of record WOFL01000016.1, read on the forward strand.
ATAGATGCCATTGAAGGAACTGCCAGAGGTCTTTCATTTGCTGTTCAAGAATCTGACTCTCTCCATTCCGATTTCATTTAAAGATAAGATAAATTTTCAATGGCACATCTTCCTTAATAGAATAGGAACTGCATTTCTACCTAGTCTGGTATTCAGGGATTGTGCCAGAACTTCTTGCTCTAAGACTGACAATAGGATAAGGGAAGTCAGGAAGGGACTAGGAGGAGGGCAAGCACAGTAGCACTAGGGGAAGGAAAGCGACGGGACTAGTCATAGCAGTTCATCTTCCTAGATAGGCAAGGAGCGGACAGAGAAAGGAAAGAGGCAAAAAGGGACCACTTTGACTGGTACCCAACAGGAGCTCGAAACCGCCGATAAGGGCTTCACAACGAGTCCATCGAAACGAAGCTAATTCTATTATAGTAGTCGCACTGATTGCCACTTATGCCTTCTTAGCCGTGTCGTGAAAGTCCTTTGCTCAAGTGCTCAAGGAAAAAGGGATCACCCCCATTAGTGTTGGTATTTTTCTTTTCTTGTTCTAACCAACCCGGAGAGGTGAAAATCGAATCCCCCCTAGTTCTCTGGGAGAATGCAATAAGAGCACAAGGAAGCAGATCCTTTAACAATAAACCAATAGATACCCCAGTGCAACAACTCTGGCAGCATTTTATGAGCTTGTAAGGCTAGTACAATCTCAGATCCGGAGTCGCCTATCCTTGGTTAGGAAATCAAAACACTCGGGAAACTACTTAGAGTAGCGACAAGGATTTCCTCGAACAACCAGGTATCACCTAGTAAGAAGAGAAGATAGGATCTTTGAACGAAATAGCATCGACTGCAACAATGCATTTAGCACCTTAGAACACCCCGAGTCGAAAGGTAGTGAGGGGAGTCTGCCTAAGTAGCCCAGTCATTTAGGAACTTCGAACATCTCCGCCTAGAGCGGATGTAGTGGAATTGGGCTATCTATTCTCTAGTAGAGTCCCATCCGGGAAAGAGGGAACGAACTACTATCTCGATAACCCCATATTTAGCTAAGAGAGAGGAGGTCAAGCAGTAAGGCTAATCAGTCTCTTCTTTCTTCTTATATATATGGTAGCCAGTCTTTGATAGAATGGTTGAATAGAGCCTCCCTTCTGTCTCCCAGTATGTCTTATAAGAAGATAGTAGTAAGTCAGTTGTAGGTTTACGAATGGCTTCTTTGATACTGTCTTCTCTTTGCTCGAATCCGAGAACGTAAGCGCTAGGTAAGTCTAGTCATCAACTAAAGGGTATAGTCGCGTTAGCGCTTTTCTGATCGCTTTGAAGCTTTAGCTCTCGATTCGCTCGCCATAACAAGCTGAGCGTCATGGTCGAACACACACACCCTTTAAGGCACGGTTAGCCAATCACCTGACATTGGGTCAAGAGACAAGACTTTATTAGAAAGAGGACAGTCACAGACTCGCATTTAAGTCAGAGTCTCAGCGAACAAACACTCACTTAATCGAAAGCTAAATAATCCACTTTGGAATGGTAACGAAGATCGAAGATCGAAATCCTTCCTTCCGGCAAGGTCGGACTAAACAGTTTGTAAGGCAGAAAGATCAGACTCAGTTCGAGATTCCTTACGAATTAGGGTAAATCAAGGACCCTTTCTTCCTTTTCATTTAGCTCTTTTCCCTGGTGGAAATGAAACTACTACAAACTCTGTCTTAACAGATGATTCTTTATATTCGGATGGAGATGCTTTTGAGGGGCTTTATTTAGCTGTATGTTACGAAGCGTAGGGTCTGTACCATTCAACAACTAGAGCGGTCCTCTCGGAAGGATGTTGACCCCGTCACCGATGCTCTTGGCTTTCGTGTGTCACTGATTTCGCTTCCGATTGGGTCAGTGTGAAGCATTGGGTTTCTGCCTTAAGCTCGCCTGTGAATTTATTCAAATAGGGCCTACTCTCCCAAGTCAGTTTCGAATCTGGATGACCTACTGTTTTGACTACGTTACAGCTGGATCGGTTAGTTCTGGGATGATTGATGCCTTCCATACATCAGCATTATAGAAGTACAGCTTTTGTTGTGTGTGTTCTTTCCAACTGGAAAGACTTGGCTGCCTAGCCCCTTCTTTCCTTATCTAATGACATAGATAGAAAAGTCTTTCTTGCCTAGCGTTAGGAGAGTGATAATTGAGTAACGACTGATTCAAGCCCGTCACAAGGTGCCAGAGTAGACTTCTAAGCAAGATCGAGTATAGAGTGAGGAAAGCCTTAGTCTGAAAACACAAGAAGAGAAGTAGGTAGCCGTTATCAGTCCACCGAAAGTGGTCAATCAGGCTTCGCACCTTCCCTTACTAAGCTTTCAGTCCTAATAGCTACTTCCTTGCCTTAATAAGCTCCCAGGAAAGTGAAAGTAAGCACTATTCCCTCTCAAGAAAGAAGGTAAGAAGGACGCCGAATCTTTCCTATTGCCTTCTTCTTTCTACGAGTCTCATAGCAATTTCTTAAGCTTAGACCTCCCCTTTCCATGTAACCATTCAGACGGGGGAATGCCGGATTCTAGGCAAAAAGGAAGTTGGTTTGCTCAACTAGAGCGTTAGCTACGAGAAAGAAAAAGTCCATATTCTAGACTCTTCAATTCACTTCTTCCTTTAGTAAGGAATTTATTTCACCTCGACGGACCACAGCCCAGTCGAAAGCTGCAATAGATTCGACCACATACTATTCTTATGAAGGGGATTGGTAGAACTTATATAGGCCTTTAGGACAGGACCGACTCTTAGCTCGTTGGAGTGCTATTTAAGATCTTGGCTTCCTAACTACTTTGAAAGGAAATACCCTACGGGCAAACCCTCTTGAAAGAAGAAATTCAATAGTTATGGAGCTACTCACAAGAGATACCCATGCATACTAGGAAGAAGAACCTGTTAACGAAAGAGAAATAAGAGAAAGCAAGTACACGATAGCTATAGATAGCTCTTCCATCACCCTCTCTAGCACCCTATAAGAAAGTCCTTTGCTCAAGCCAAAAGGGATCAAGGAAGTACGAGCTAGTAAGATGGTTAGACCCCCCGGGAAGAACCCAGAGAAAGTACCTCTACAACAATAGATATTGTCCATACAAGGACTTGAGCAGTTAAGCCCTTCCTAAGTCAAGCATAAATCAAGGACAATCAACAAAGAAAGAACAACGAAGTAGCAACTCTTCACTTCGGAGCAAACTACCCGGGATAACGACCAAAAAGAAGGGCTGCTTTCACTCGGCAACACGAGTGAGAAGAACAAGGAAGGGGGAACTAGCAAGGAAGAAGGACAATGAATTTCCTGAAGTGAAGCAAGGATATTAAGTATATGTAGTACAGTTAGAACAGCCTTAACTAACTCATTAAGGCATTACGGTACGGGCTCATTCCATAAAGGAATAGCAGGACGGGAACTCAATAAGTCTTAGATTATCCCCTCAGCTCAGTCCGGAAAAGCTTACTCCTTAAAGGACCGTAGCCCCTTCTTCCTGATCATCTTATTGGACTTTCAGGAGTCCTAGTCCTAAGAGCACCAGGAAGGAGAACAGCTATAAGACGAAGAACAGCTACAAAGAGGCAACTAGCTCCAACTGCTATATGAAGCTAGTTGCCTCTTCACCTGACCCTACTCAACTTGACTTTCATGTTCTCCCTGTATCTATAAGCATGCATCCAGGGCAGAGTTCACTCGGTAGCCTAAGAAGTTTAGCTAGCCCACCTTTGCCTTCCCCTCGTTTAGGGACCCTGCTTAAAGGTAGTCAGACAGATATTAGGAAAGACCTACTAGTAGCTGCTCTTCCACGAGTCACTCCTGTAACCCAGTAAAGACATTAAGATCTCTTTTCAGCTGCTTAAACAAGAATGCCATTAGGCCTTCTTTTTGAATCCAAGGAAAGAGACCAGCAAGAAGGGGATAGTCAACCAAAGAAGCCAAAAGAAGGCAACGTATTTAAGTCAAGCATTCGTGGCTCGTTTGTCGTGAGAGCTTTCAATTCATACATAGAGTAGTAGCTCATGTTAGACTGATGAGCGAGGGCTGCCCTCCAGCTCTGATTTCACTGGGGATTATAAGGGGGGAACTCACAAGAAGACTCACTCCATTCTCTCAGCTCAGACACTGGGCAATAGAAGGAAGTTAGTCTCTAATCCCCACCTAGGACAGTCACCATAGAACTTAACTTCTTAGCATTAGCAAGGTAGCAAAGCAGCAAAGGAGGAAGCAAGAACTCTTCTCTCACCCCCATGCCCACACTAGGGCGAGCGAGTGCACTACATTGAGTAGGAATTCGGAATAGAATAGGCTGTTGGGAAGAGAATACCACGATTTTAAAGATAAGGATTCGCATGCGGACGATGATTTGGCTTTTAAAGATGAGAAGGACCTTTTGAGAGCGAATCCGCCATTAATTAACTCTTGCTACTGTTCTCGAATAGGCTCTTTCGAGTTCAGGTTTGAATGAAGGAATTGAATCTTTTGCCATTTATCTATCTAGCTGGCTCGCTAACTGCTAGTCTTTCATTGGAAGAACTGCTAGGTTTTATCTTCTCCTATGGGGAGAACTAATAGGCCTAGTCTTCTTACTCGTATTCTATATTAGAGCACTCTTGGGGAAAGATCGTAGGCAAGGGAAGCCTCGCCAACCCATTCTCTCGCTCCTTTAGATAGCTTTACCCTAGCACTTGAACTGGATTGGATAGGACTTAAACTAAATAGGGAAAAAAATCTTTCATTTTCTTTCTAGAAGCTCTTTTTTCTACCCTTCTAACTAGTGTCACTTGCTTGATCACTTCGGTGAGGGGGTTATGCCAGAGGGACAGCAATCAATTCACCGGGTAAGAAAACTTTACACCTACCCTTTTAGTATGACTAGACCCAATAGATTGTATCACTATACCCAGAACTAGTTGTCTACCTAGGGATATGCCATTTACGGGGAATAAGAAAGGAGCTAGTAAGAGATTTTGACTTCTTTCGCCAATCCTAGTACTGGTCTTACTTATTACTGCTATAAATATTCTAACGGGTAGAATGATTAGCTCTTAGACCTATTCAAACTCTTAGACAGGGTAGGACTACTATTGTTATAAATGATAGGCCTTTCACTTCTTTGCTTGGTAGCTCAGTCTTATAGAATATGCTATAGATTATCAATACATCTTTCCTTTGCACTGAAAGCTGGCTAGCCTAAAATCTCTACTTGAACTACTGAAATGGGACTAGCAAATACAGCGACTGCAGGGAATGCCACCATTGTAACTAACTCAATCAATGCCAATTTTGAAATGCATTTCAATGCGCTTTCCAAAGATGTAAAGAACTGGCCTGCCTGAGAGTGGAACTTACCTTAAGATTCCATCCAGCATCCAGCTAGATGGGCGAAGGAAGGGGGAAGGCCTTCAGGCACTTTCAAGTCACCTCGAGCGGGCGTTAATGACTGACCGAAGGCAGAAGGCATTGGTACGTACTGACTCGCCTGCGCTTGGCGAAGGGATATAGGCTTTGTGCCAGAACTGATTGCACTAAGGCAAGCAACTAGTGAAGATGCCGAGAATCGGCCGATCTAGAGTACGGTCTAATCAGTCCTAGCTTCCTAACCTTTCCTAGTACTAGTAGGAAGGGGGACATATCCTGCCATAGACTTTCTTATTTTATACCACACAGGATTGCTGTAACTGGTACAGGGGCGGGACAACTAATCCTTCTAAAGGAATAAAACAACTGCTACTGCAAGCCTTGAACTGTCAGGAGACTCTTTTTCAGATGAGCTGGACCGGGAATCCATATTGACATCAAAGAATGAACCAAGCAATTAACGATCAACCAGGTATATGCCATAGGAAGATGTAGCTTATGAATGCCTTTTTACTAAATCGGCCATTGAGCCAGAGTCCTGCACTCAAGAGAGCAAGTCCGGAACTCCATAACTAGAGGAATCGGGACATCCAGCCCAATCAGCATCTGCATAGGCAATGAGTGAAGGATAAGTAAAAGGTTTAAGAAGCAGACCATGACCCAAACTTTGAGATAGCGAAGAATACGTTCTCCCGCCTGGAACACAGTCTTCAGGTGCTCTACATCAAGAAGGAGAAGTGCTCCTTTGCGAAGGCAGCTTAGCTAACCTTGGCCATGTGATCAAGAATGGTACGATCAGGATGGACGAGAAGAAAGTTCAGGCCATCAGAGAGTGGGAGCCTCCTACCAAGGTATCTGAGTGACGGTCATTCCTTGGTTTGGTGAATGACTATCGGCGGTTCATCAAGGGATTTTCTGCAAAAGCAGCGGAACTATTAAAGAATAACAAGTCGTGGGAGTGGACCAAGAGGTGCCAGAATGCTTTCGAGGAGTTGAAGGCAGCTGTACTACTAGATAAATCATTAGTCTTGTTCTTTTGCTTCCCTCAAGGTCGAAGAAGAGGTCAAAAGCTCTGCCCAAGTAGCAACGAATGCCGATAAGCAAGTAGACAAGTCGATTGATTGGATTGGAGGCTCTAAAGAAGTAAGAAAGAGGGATAAGACCGAGGCCTCGTACTCTCTAGACTCCTCTGGTCTCTCTCGCATTACATATGAAAGGGTGAACATGCCCACTACCTTATAGCCCGCCGCCCCCTCTTTCATAGAAAGGGGTTCAAGGCTACTAAGCGGATGGTCCGATCCGAAATGCTAAAATAGATCCTTGCTAAGCTTCTTTCCCTTTCCGGTCGGCGGCCTTGTCAATTGAATTCCCCACTCCATCCTGTGCTACATCGAATCAAAAGATTAATCCAGTTGGGAATTTCCACAACGGGATCTTTATCTCACTGACAAAACCTGAGGCTGATACCTGAGAGGTGGAGTTCCCCTATTTCATGCCTAGAAGGCCCTATCTATGCTACTAAAGCTGGTAAGGGAAATGAATGAAATAAGCTTCTTCAATTCGCATGTGGTAAGCCAAACCATTTTCTCTTCTTTTTGCATCTAGAATGCTTTAGTATTTCAACAACGACAATCATGGTACCAAAGAGGGTGCGCCTTCAGAGGTGGAGCCAATTAGTCGCTTTCCTTGTTGCCATGTACCTGGTATCCAGGGATGGGACCTTCCGCCCAATTCTTTTCTTGCCTCGGACGGGAGTCGTCATCATTGATGGTCTTTCTTGAGGAATGGTTCCCCCAGGCGGTTCATCAATCCTCCTGAAAGCTAGGGGATGGCTGGTTGGGAAGGTCTCTTTGGGACGAAATGGGCCAATCAGAATAACGTCCTTTGAGAGTTCGAGATGTAGGAGCGAGTCTTCGACTTTCGGTTCAGAGGATCTAATTTCCTGATGCCGTTGGGCCTCATTGATGTAGTGGTTTGGGTACCAGTAACTCAAGTCTTTCGCGAATAGATTATTGAAGAACTTTTCCTAACTGAGACCAATCTTTGTTCTCATCTATCTATGAACGAGGAGAATCCACGAGGATACGCGGGCAACCCACGTATGAGAGATCTGGTCCTTTCGGCTCTAATTCTTTCTCAAATCAAGCGGACTGGGATGGAAATGGATCAGTGGGTAGGAGCCCTTAATTTAATAGAGTTACGATGAAATAGCCTGTTTTAGGGCATAAAATAAACCTTATTTATGGAAGAGAAAACCTTAGCTTATAAAATAATACATTTGACTCAACCCCGTGTTTTTAGGCATCGACCCGCTTTTAGGTTAGGACGAGCCTTGAAAAAGCCTATTTTTGATTAGTTTCTCCGGTATAGGAGAATGAAAAACTTTCTAATTGTGGCTTGTCTATTAGTGGAAATGGGCCGATGAGCTTTAGCCCCTGGGCGGGATCGGGATCAAAGAATCCTCTTTTCGAAGCCGTCCATTAACTAAAAAAGGCTTGCGGGCTTTCATCGGGTTCAAATTCGAAGAGATATGCCAATATAGCTTCAGTGGATCTAGTGGGAATGAGATTCTATGCCCAAGCCCAAGTCAGTCTCTTAAGCTCTTAAGAGTCAAGCTTGCCTAACCGCAGAAGTAGGACCGAGGACCAAGAGCTCGGGAAATAAAGATCGGGCATCCAGCTTTGCCGTAAGAACACTGACTTCGAACAAAGAAAGCTTTAAGTGAGTAGGGGTGGTCAGGCTCCTGGTGTACCCCTGGGATAGTCTCCCCTTGGAAGGGCTTACACCTCATATTAGAGTCTTTCTAAAATATAGGAGAAGAAATTGTACACTTAATAAGATAAGGCATTCCAACTGCTTCGAAGACTGCCATAAGCAGGAATGGTCCTCTCAACTACTGAGACAATGACAATACAAGACATAAGGGGCACACCAGTAGCTCATTCACTAGCTTACTTCCTTAATAGCCGCCTAAGCACTCCAACCCCAAGAACTTACACTCCAGAGGCTTATGCAATTGGCTGGGCTGTTTATGGATAGGCAACTACTCCATATAGGTATGATGATAGTCCTGACCATTTGAAATAATCCTTCCTGCGCTTGCCGTCTGTCTATCCTGTCGCTTTCTTGTCTAGCTCTAGCTCGCTTGACTCCTTTGATCCGGAGAAAAAGGGTTTAGCTTAAATAATAATTATACTAGATGCGCTTACGACTTGTATGACAAGGAACCACGGGTATCCTACTTATTACCGGGCGGGGCCTGCCACTCAGTGATAGCACGGACCCTAATCCATTAGTAATAGGGGGCGAGTAGCCTTGATTCTCTTCTTTGATCACCCAAAGGAAGCTTTTAAGGCTTTACCTGTTGTTCTATATCTATAGGACAGAAAATACATCCAAGGAAAATGCCCTGCAACCAATCTATTACTGCCTAGGGAACCCATTTGCTTGCCTGGCACGACAAACTAAAACAGGATGATTGGAAACTGGCCTAGCATATGACTCTATAATCAGCTAGTCGGAATCGGAATATGCTTTTACCCTTGCTTGAACTGGTTTACTCACTGGCACTGAAACTAGATAGCAACTGTAATTGTAATTGGATGGCAAGGAAATCACAAGATTGCTCACTTAAAACCTAGCTTGCTGGCGCCTGCTGGCTCTCCTAAGTATCTGTCTTTCCTGCAACTGGAACTCTAAATGTAGCAACGGTTACTACTACTAATATAACCTTTTGATGAAGGGATGGGAGACTTCATGGCTTAGTTATTTCTTCTTATAGTTCGTGACCCATTAGTCCTATGGGATACTTTAGCTAGAAGATGGATTGCTTTCCGTTAAATAAGTACAAGACAACAAGCCTTCCTGGCCTTGATTCCAACATCTTTCGATCAAGAGTCCCCCTCATTCTGTCCACCGTGAAATATAGCTTGACAGTAGTCAACCCCGCTTCACCTCTTCATTTGCCTCAGATTCGTCCACTATCCAGGTCTGCACCTATTTCTTTTATCGTTTATGTCAGACTTATCTTCTATAGTTTATGAGAGCTGGGCTGGTTGGGAGCGAAAGTTTTGGGGTCTTTTACAGCGCTGAGCCTTAACCCTAACTCGATTCCCATTACCAATCTTCGATTCAACCCATGGCGGGCTCATACTCCAGTTGAATCCCTCTACGTCGGCGATTTCCGCACAATCCCAGCTTTGGCAAACCAAGCCAATACCGTGAATCACAAACTCCAACAAGCATATATGCCCAATGCTTTATTGTATCATTGATAAATTCTTAACCAGATGATCATCTATTCAAGCTGGGGCCATCCTTCAATCCGAAGACCGTAGGCTTATCCATATAATGATCAGGAAAGGTGTTAGACAGCTATCTAGAGGCCTTAAGAAAGAAATAAGAAATCCTCTGGCTAAGCTAATAGCTAGAAAGGGGATTTGGAACGAGCTAACCGAGGTTTGAGGACAGGAAAGACTTTGCCGTACGGGTTGCCGTTAAGGGGTAGAGAAGTACACCTTGCCCTTAGGAGTACAGTTAACTAGTGGTCTACGATCAGTATTGGACTTCTTTTCCCAACTCCGTGTTTTTGGCCCTACCTGGATTTCTAAGTGAGGGCCGGCTTCAAAGTTGACAAAAATATTTCTCTATATAGCTGGGATTTCTATGGGTAGATCGGCTTGAGCTACGTACTCTTTCTTGTGGATGATCCGCTGGAACTATGCACTGAACCTTAAGGTCTTCCATCAGCATCAGTCACGAATCAAAGGGCAATCTTTCCTCCCTATCCCGACCTGCGCGTTTGGAACTAGTCGTAGTATGGCATTTTGGTCCCGTTTAGCAGCTAAAGAGCACGTCCAACCTGACCGGAGGCAGGAGATGCCTTTGAAAAGTATGGTATAGCAAGCTGTTTAGCTACTTGTATCGATTTGCCACAGTGTGGTTAGATAGAATGGAATTCCTCAGCTTGGCAGGATAGGAATGAAGGTTTACACGGACTTGTTGAGCTGAAAGCGAGCCCATAAACTGATTGATGATATGGTTTAGGCCTTATCCTATACTGCAAGGGTGCAACCAAATGGAAGTCCATTTCCTCACCCGAAAGAAGGAATGATTGCATAACCTCTCAAAGCACGCGTTCATATTCTCTTTCTATCTAGTATGTACTGCACCTTTCTATTATAATATAAAGAAAGCATTTTTTTTTCCTAAGCTAGCCATAGAGTGGCTTAAAAGCTCCAATCCTACAAAGAGAACAACCCCTGTCAGTTCCTACCTACTAGACGATTCTCGGCATCAATGCTCCTGGCAATGGCAAGATCCGATATGTCACCACTTTAGTCAATAGCACCGGAGTCGAGAACCGGGGCGTAGCGGGGCATTCGAGAGCAGCCTATTCTGTCTGTAGCAGCTTCTTCTTTCAAAGGCAAAGCCTTTAGAGACTCGTACAAAGAAGAAAAGAAGTTCCATGCCATGGCACTTGCGAGGGAGTTTAGTTCAGAACCTCGTAGGCCGGGAATGCCATCAAGAACCCTTTTCCTCTCGGTGTCAGTGTCAGCCAAGTTAGCATCGGCTTCCCCAAAGCCATCATTTTAAGCTGATGAGTGATCCAACAGTCTTGAGTGGTAGTTCTCAAAGGGGGGATTCGAGGTACTAAGTTGCTATGGAATGAAGGCGAACTAAAAGCTTTCTCCCATTCTCCTTCGATTCGTGACGTGATTAGCCGGAACAGTCGATTGATCTGATCTACTCATATCAGAGTACCGCGCCAATGTCGTTTAAGACAGCTGAGTTTGACAGACTCTGTACGGGAAGAAGGGCGGGGACACTCATTATATTCTTAATCACAGGTATGAGTTTTAGGGCGACGGGCCTACGCCTACTATGAGAAGTTCCCATCCTTCTATCAGGTATTCTTTCGACCCTACCCAGCGTCTAAAAAAAGAAAAAAACTTTACCTTTTTAAAGACATCCCTCGAGCTCCGCAGCTTTAACACCGGATGGAAGTACGGTCAGATGAATAGAACCAATACTATCTCAGCGACTATAGGCCGGTTGACGGCAAGGAAGGAAGTTATTTGAAAGCTGAAGTTTGAAAGCGGAATGGAGTATAGGTTGAAAGCGGTCTTCGTCCACACGTAGGCCAGGAACGAAGTAACTCGACTGACAAGTTACGGGAGGAAGTAGCTCGCCCTATATATAAAGGGGAAGGATATGAAGTAAATAGTGATTTTATGTTAAATACTTCTTTTATTTCTTTCTTGTCAATTTCATCGTTGCCAGTTGGTTCCTTAGCACAAGGGAACCAACCGCCAACGAGGAATTGACTATATAAGAAAATGAAAATGACACTAGCTAAGCGAGAAGAGCTAGACCAAGGTCTTTGACAGCCTGATGATACTCGAGAGCAACTTTCTTGTCGGCGATGCAAACATCGTCTCCAAGAACAGCATAACGATCGAAGTATCGACCAGGGTACACCTTCTCAGCACAATACTGAATCACTAAGTGATGAGTAAGAGTGAAGAGAGGCCAAGAGCTGAGGTAGCCAAGAGGCTGTCCCGCCATAAACGTGACGACAGGACGATTACCTAGAAATGAATGGGCCGTCTGCAAACCGGGTTGACAGTCTACAGAAGGGGACTATAAAGTACGAGTTTGACAACATTGAACCAACAAAGTTTGCAAATGTTGAACCGTACAGATAGTCCAAAACGCCTTCCTGAATCATAAGAGGCCACCTTATCAGTGGCCGACTTAAGATCATACGAATACACATACTCCTCTCCAACGAGACGATCGAGCGGAGACACTTGATCATAGGTGCCATCCATCGGGATCGTGCTAAGCGCCTTCATTAACCAATCATGAAGTGGTCTTAGGACCCTTTGAATAATGTAATTGCCAATGGCTAATATCCGCATCCGCCTCTTCCCAGCTCCACTCTCAGTGGTTTGCGCTAAGCGTCCTGGTAGGCTGCTGAAAGAGAACGTCTTCGGTCGATACCGTTCGTCAACCTCTAGGTTAAAACGAGCGGTAGCCCGTATAGACTGGGTTGAAATGAAATTATTCCCATCATAGTCACACGGAAACCTATACAGTTTGAGTGCTGAGCCCTGTGCTTTGCTGTCCATTTTCCTCGGAAAGAAAAAGGCTTAATTAAGTAGGGATCTCCTCTAGTCGAGCTAATTCATTCCTTTAGTTCTTACCGTCGAGGTATACTGTCTTATAAATAGTCCGAAATTGCCTATCGGCTCAGTTAGTTACACCAACCCTTTGTCTACGACAAACTTCGCTCTGTCATCTTTTCAGCGCATTATTCGGTTAACCCTTATTCATTTGGTAATATTTCCTTAACTTAAGGCTATGAACACTTCCACCTAAAGGCTTTCATCAGCTACCAACCTCAAGGTAGCTTTGCTCTCCTCCATCGCTCAACCCTTGCGCATTTTACATCATTAAGCAGTTCATCTCCCCACATCCTTACTTTCCGGCAATCTGACCTGGCTGAAGCAGCGGCTATCGTAGGACTGGACTGTGAGTTAGGTCCCTTAATCATATGAGCTACATCGGAAGTGGAAGGGGATCCCACCTACTACTAATATAGGTAGGCGTATAAGAAAAGCCCCATCCCCTTTCATAAGAAGGTCTTCTTTCTGATGGAATGATTTTTTTTCTTGCTTCACGCTTAGGGAAGCCTGTTTACTTAGACATCTCGAGATGGGGAATGAAAAATGTAATTTAGTGGAACCTCTTTTCAGTCTTATGCGGGTGAAGCTTGGGCCCTGCCTTACTTAAAAAAATCTCCTTATCCTTTTCGGAAAAAATTTCTATCCCCAGCACCAGCAGCAGGAACCTCCTCTTTTATCAGCCTAGGGCTAGGGGCAGCGATTCCCAGCCTGCGAAGTGATAGCTTAAGCTTCCCCTTTTCTTTTTTCGACCGCACCCAGCTTCCTTTGATTTTTTCTCCTTATGCTATTGCTATGCTATGGTGGTGACATGGGCTGGGCACAACGGTAAAGGGGTAAGGTCTTCTTGACTTTACGAAAGTGAAAGTAGGCGGCTAGGCTTGCTGCGGAAGATAAAGTTTGACTCACTACTCGACCAATATTAGAGACTTTCTTTACTCAACCGACTAAGCATACTCTTTCCGATCCGATCTAGGTGGGCCTAGAACAGAATATTAGGTAGTATGAGTAGCTTTGCAAAGCCAAAGCAATCAATCATCTTAACTTAAACGGCATTTCCGCTTCTATAAACAGTCCATTCAAGGTATAAAGGGAATAGCGTGAAAGGAAACCTATCGTAAGACTCTGTCCGAAAGAACCCGTTCTACCTTTTCCAAAGATTAGAAGGTACTAGTCTCTGACAAGGACAAGTTCCTTCTGTAGTGGTGGAACAGAAAAAAGGAAGCCGCTTACGAGCAGCTTTCTCTCATACGTCATTCTATTCGAGAGCCGGGGTAAGGTCGGGCGCAGTAGATGAGGTCTAACTGTCCGTAACTAAGGAGATAGATCCCCTTTATCCGTTCCGTCAAAGAGATCACCTAATGCAAGCCGTGCAATACAGAGTGATAAGCGCGCAGTATAGCATTGAGGAGGATATATCAATATGCCACCATCTCTCTCAATATGCACTCATGAATGCTCGGTATAGGAAGCACCTATGTTAGTCTTTGGCTTTCCAGACAGACGCGTTAAGCAAGTCAGTCAGTTCAATGGGGTTGATTGGGAGCTCGGTAGCTAAGGAAGTGGGTCAAACCAGGCTGGAGAAAGCGAAGGTTACGATCCTGTTGACCTTTCCTAAATTTATTATTCCGGTGGATGCAGACGGTCTTTGAATTTGAAAGGGGAACAAAGCCCTAATTTCTTAAGAAAAGAAAGATCGTAGCGTGTCTACTATAGCTATTGATTCAACCACCTCCGACTTCAAACCTCTCCCAGCAAGGGATGCGCTAACGCGCCCCTATCTCTAACTAGGCGCGCTAGCGCGCCCCTATCTCTAAAGGGGCCGTTGTTTGGGTCGAGCTCAAACCTTA
>WOFL01000017.1:0-12521 GCA_012978445.1 Dipteryx alata
CCCTAAGGGACTGCAATTAAGAGTAGTTGGGGTGGTGCAAAAGGGAGGCCTATAACTTTACGAGCAATGGAGAACCTTATATAGATTTTGTTGGAACTAATTAAAGTATTTTCTTCCTATTCTCTAAATTTTTACATTACTCCACTACTAACACATAGTTCCATTTTAATTATTCTTATTCCAACTTAAAAGTAATATTTATATAAAAATATTAAATTATTGTAAGATAAAAAAAAGGAAAGCAAAAACAAAAGCAAATGAAAGAAGAAATAATGCATTTTGACTAAATGTAAAAACAATCCATCACCCTACCTTCTCTTATTTTTTTAACTTTTCTTTTTTCTTTCTTGCCTTCACAATGCCATCTTTACCCCTTGCCTCGCCTTTGCATTCCTCCCTTGCAAATATCTATCCTCAGCTTCCACCTACCTTACATCGTGAACAATCACTCACTTTATAGAACTCATTTTCACAATGAGATGGTTTTGATCCCTTTGTTTCATACCATTGTGAGTCACTCGAGTTGGCAAACTCCCTTGTAGTTGTAGTTACTCATGTAGAGTAGTATTGGGGATGATGGAGTACCAAAAACAAGGAGAAAAACTTGAAAAACAATCTTTGCAATTTCAAGATATTGAAAGAGGGAAGCCTATTTTGCAACTTGTTTTGGTTCTACAAGAAGGAACTTGCTCGATTTTTCCTTATGGCATCAAGGTTCACACAGATTGCAAGTTATTGCTCTTTACCGTCATAGCTCATAGCTGTAACCATCAGTTAGAGAGTAAATTTGGGACATTTCCTTGAATCTTTTAATTTGGTTCCTTGTTGAAACAATTGATACTTGGGTAGTTGAATGCTTTGATGACCACAAATATGCACAATGGTTGGTCTGGATTTGTGTCCCCTTTTGGTATTGTTGTTTGATTATAGAATATGAATTTCTCCTTCTATAATTTTGTTATTTCTCGTAGAAATTGCTATCTAGTATATGAGTACTTAGGACATCCTTGGGCTGTTACCTATGAAATTCCTAAACCTCAAATTCATGTATTTTGAATGGCTAATTGTTATTGTTATGACCTATATCTTGGAGTTATTATATAGACATAAGGGTTATGAAATTAGAACCAAAACATAGGAATTCATAAACTTGAGATTTTGCATAAATTCAATTTCTATTTTGATTTATTTGACTAGGAAAGACTTGTTATTTTGGTTTGGTTTTTGGATGTATCACAGTTAACATCTTGATATAAATGACAATAAAATTTGGAAATTTATGTAAAGTGTAGCTATTTCAAACTATGACCAAGTATGCCAACATAAATATGAGATTTTGCATAATCTAGTTTCATTTTTGATTTATTTGATTAATCAAATCTTGTTATTTTGAGTTGATTTTTGGATATGTTATAGTTGATATATTAATATACATGTCATAAAATTTCATGAATTTATATGAAGTCTAGCTTTGTCAAACTTGTGACCAAAGTAGACAACATAAACAAGCATTCTGCAGGTGTTAGGTTTTGTTTTTGGCTTCAAACCAAGTTATTTTGGTCCAATTTCTAGATATATTGAAGTTTACACCTTGATATACTTGCTTGTAAAATTGTGTGAATTTACACAAAGTGTAGCTATGTAAAAAATTATGACCAAAGTTGTCAATATAACCCAAAAACTCTACAGGAGTTCAATTCTATTTTTGCCTCATTTGACTAACCAAAGAATTTCAATTTCATGGGATGATTATCATTGGATTGTGGCTCTTGCTACCTTTATTTGAGCTACCTCTTTGTTCTCCACTCAACAAGTTTGCTCCTCATGAGCCCTAGGAGTCAGCAAAGGTCCCTTAACAGTAACATTTCTTCAAAAACTTATTGTCCTTTTTGGAAAAGCTACAACAAGTAATCATATCAACAAGTAATAAAAAGTGAATATAGTATCATCCTATAAGGATTATTAACTAATTACCAATTCACCTAATATTTAATATGAGATGATTTATATGTTTCTAAAGGCAAATCTAATAAAATTGGGATACACAATTGAAAGAAAGCAATAGAGAATATAAAGTTCAAATAATAAAAATGACAACGGGTTTGACTTCACTTGGATTGTTAATGTTAGTTTCTAATTTCTATCATCCCTACGTTTTAATTTGATTAATTAATGGTTAATTCCCAATTTCTTAATAAATTAGTCCTCTTTCTTC
Source organism: Dipteryx alata (assembly GCA_012978445.1). Lineage (NCBI taxonomy): Eukaryota > Viridiplantae > Streptophyta > Magnoliopsida > Fabales > Fabaceae > Dipteryx > Dipteryx alata. The sequence goes on from WOFL01000017.1 coordinate 2,216, forward strand.
TAATTCAATAACCTATTTCTTTACGTTTATCTAATTAGGAGAAATGTTTACAATTTCTATGGAATTTCAAATTATTATACATTTCACATTTGTCTATTCCTAAATTTTGCTCAAGTTATGGCTTTAATTGCATTAACGATTTATAAACTAATCTTTCAATTATGATTATGAATTTTAATTCAATTTATAGCAAGTCTAAACCATAAAAAGCATGAAGAACTACAATTGAAACTTAATAATATAAAATTAGAAACATGGATTAATAGGAAATTATCAAATTAACATTGTAAATCTAAGCTAGGTTTTCTCCTAACAAAAGGAAATCTAGCTGCTCATAAGAAAAGAAAAGCACAAAAATATTAAGAAAAAACCCATAGAAGAGATGAAAGGGAAAAGGAAAAGATCTCTTTATGACGAATCTTGATTCCATAAGCTTCTTCCTTCATTAATTTGCTTCCCATCCACCTCTAAAGAAACCCAAGTAGAGTTTCGCCTCTTCTTTGTTTCTCTCTCTCTAATTTTGTAACCTATAGATCTAAGAACGTCATTTTAAATAGCATTAGTGCCTAAGTGTCAGGTTTCTAACCCAAAATATCTCTTCAATATTAGCACTTAAGCACTAGAGTCCCAACACCTAAGTGCTTGGCCTAAGCTTAACATACCTATTTTATTATCTAAAAAATAAAATAAAATAAAATCTAAATAAAAATTTACGTGAAAGAATAAAAACAAAATAAAATATATACACCACTATGAAATCAAATATGATAAAAAAAAACAAAAAAAAAAAAACAAACCATTTAAAGCCAAGTGAAACACCCTGAGAAACAAAGAAAGCAATCAGAATACTGAATTAGAAACACAATCATGAGGAATAAGCTTTAAATCATATGTTGTGGTACAATAAAATGAATGATTTTAAGCCAAAGCTATCCTACTTAATCCTTAAGCAAAGACAAGTAACTTGTAAAAGTGTTCTTCCTTAATGATACATCAAAAGGAAAATGGCTCTCAAATGTCCCTAGAATCTTTCCTTTCTAAAAGGCATAGGTATAAAATTAAGTACAAATTAGTTTCCATTTTTATTTGTAACAAACTAAAACCAACAAGTTTATATAACAAAGTCTTAACTGTGTGCCTACCATACATCAAGTCCTTTCCCTCAACACACAACCTTAGCTAGGAATCTATTTGATTAAGAAAGAAGACATAACAGTGTATAAGCTATAATTAGCAATATATTATGCTAGCTCTATGATCTTCTTAATTAAAGTTCACCCTTAAATAGCTTTATTAGCTAAAAGAGGAAGTACAATAATATGCAACATATCGTTAAACACATATTGTACTGACTTCAAATTTTTCCTAAACCAAATGGCACCATTTATTTTATTCTTTTTCTTTTTCTGTTTTTTATAAGAAAATAATTATAATTTAGTTATTCCCTGATACATAATTAAAAGAGAAACATTCAAGGATAAGTGATAAATAAATCCTAAATCAGTAAGGTTGAAAATCAAAATTTCATAAATAAGTAACTTAAGCTTAAGAAAAATTTAGTATGCTAAGATAAAAAGGAAAACAAATTACAGCCAAAATACCACCTTAAGGAAACAATATCACTCAATCAAGTTATTTCCAATATCAGAAAGCAAAAAGTTCACTCATCAACCAGGTGTTCATAAGCTTTAGTTGATTTTTTTTTTTGAATTTAAAGAAAAGAAATGAATGCAAATCAATATTAAAAGAAAGGTCTTATTAAATCCAAAAAAAATGCTAATTAAAAAAGTGAACTAATAATTCCTTTAACTTATTCTTATCTTTTGTTGGTAGCCAACTACTTTAAGAACTGAATGCTTAAAATATAATTTTCTACTCCTAAAAGCTTAATAGGAAAAATTTACTCTAGGGACCGATAACTTGAAAGGCAGAAATATCAAAATTAGTTAACCAACTCTACCTTCCAGCCAGTGCCTAAGCATTGTATGCTAATACTTTAGTGTTGGGCCCTTAGCGCCTAAGCACTATATGACATGAAGGACCTTTGAGCTGCCTTGGGAATGCCTTAGCAGTCCAAATGTAATACCTGGGCATTAGGGTATTAGCACATAAGTGCTACTTCTCTATAATGTTAGTGATTTTCACCTAGTTAGCACCTAAGTGCTTGAGAATGGGAGCTTAAGTGCTATCAACAAATGTACAACTCTACATAAAATAGCAAATAACTTCAAAGAAAAGATAAGCAATAGTAAGATAACATCAAGATAGGAAAACATAAAGAGAATAAGGGAAAGAAATTTGGGTTACCTTATAAGAAGTGCTTGTTTATAACCTTAGGTAGACTTTACTAGCATATCAACCATGATTAACTGAGATAATAGAGTTATAACCATCAAAGTGAACTCCCAATGGTCTTGAAGATGCTTCCCACTAGTTATGAATGACTTGTTAAAATGTAAATTAACCACTTGTATAGCTTTTAAGGAAGACACCTTTGTAACTACAAATACTTCATGTGGTTTGAGCCTTTTCTTCCTAGACCATGTGAATTAAAATATGCTAGTTTGGCTTAAAATTAATCATAGAATGACTAAAGAGAAAAGGGGATAGAGGCAGAGAAGATAATTTATTAAAAGAGTTAATTAAATTAATTTCGTATACCTTCCTTTGATGAAATAATGATAATTTTAGAGGTCAGTATGATAAGAGCCAAGGCTTTTCCTCTATATCAACAACTTCTACTAAAAAAAACTCATTAGACATGTTAATAATATCTATAGAATTGAAAACTTTAAAAGTTACTTGATCGTCTTAAACTCTCATAGTTAATTTATCTTTTCACACGTCAATGATAGTATTACCTGTGGTTAGGAATGGTCTCTTAAGAATAATATGAGCCTTTTTATCTCCTTTATGTCAAGCATAATAAATCTGCAAGAAGTATAAATTTATTAACATGTACCAAAACATCCTCTATAATCTTGTAAGGGCATTTGATAGACCTATCAGCTAGCTATAAGAACATCATAGTAAACTTAATTTCTCTAATCTATAGCTTGTGAAACATAAATAGAGACACAATTTTTACACTTACCCCCAAATAATAAAGTGCCTTGCTCATATAAAGGTTCTTTATAGTGCTAAAAATGGTAAAGTTATAAGGATCTTTTAGCTTCAATGACAATTTCCTTTGTATAATGGCAGAACACTTCTCAATAGGCATTTAAGTCTCATCATCTTTTAGCGTTTTCTTTTTAAATAAGATTTCCTTCATGAATTTAGTATTAGAGGGAATATGCTAAAGCATCTTAGCAAATAAGATATTAATTTGCAATCTATTGAATACATCAAGGAACTTGGCAAATTGTTTTTCTTTATCCTTCTTCTTCAACCTCTAAGAAAAGGGATTTTTCCATATAAAGAGATATCACATAGTTTATCTCAATCCTTAAGAATCTGCTTCTTTATCTTCTTAGGCTCTATAAGTTTAAAACTGTCTTCTTTCTTATCAATTTCACTGTCCTTATTTGGAATATGTTTAAAAAGTTATTCTTCATGCTTCTCATTTGCTTCTTCATTGTCTTGCTTCTCTGTAGTATCCATTTCCTTCTTCTCTACTAGTTTGGACTTTTCTTCTTGTTGTATCATTTTCTCAATTCTTAGGGTAATTGTCATACACTACTCCTTAGGATTAGTAATCCTGTTACTAGGAAAATAGCCATAAGGTCTCTCTGCCAATTGTTTAGAGATTTAACCAATTTGAGTCTCTAAGTTTTTTATGCTACCTTCCTGATTTTTAAACTTAGCTCTTCTTTCTTGTATGAAGTTGATAGTTTATTGCATAAAAGAGTCTATGGTCAAGGATAATTTCTCTAGACCACTCTCTAAGGATGACTTTCTCTTAAGTTGTTAAGCATAGTGAGGCTGATATTAAGGCTAAGGTAGCTGAAAGGGAGGTTTTTGGTTTCCCTGGTTATCCATAAGAAGTTTAAGTACTTCCTTTAACCTGGATTATAGGTATTAAAGAAAGGCTTGTTTTGGGGTTTAGGAGGATTCCCTATATAGTTCACATGCTCTGCTTACTATATGGTGGAAGTAGCCTGACAATAGTCATTAGCATGGTCTCCTTCACAAAAATCACAAACTATAGGGGTATGAATTGCACTGGCTTGTCCACTCATTAGGTATTATGTGAAATTAGAGAGCTACTAGGAAATGATTTTATTCTATGCTAGTATTGCATCTACAGTATCTAGTTACATAACTCCCTTCTATACTAAGATTTTGTCTGTAAGAGACTGATCATCACTAGCTATCATATTCTCCAAAATTTACTTGGTATCTATCACTTTCTGCTTAGGCAAGGAGCCATTGACAACAGCATCCACAAGTATCTTAATAGCTAGTGTTAATCTCTTGTAAAATGCAAGGATTTGCTCATACTCTAGAATAGATAGTGTTGATGGCATCTCCTTTGTAGGTCCTTATATCACTCCTAGGCTTTAAACAAAGACTCAAATGCATCTTGTTTGAAGTTAGTGATCTTTGCCTTCAATTTAACTAACTTGGCTAAAGGAGAGAACTTATTAAAAAATTTAGTTCTCAAGTTAGCTCATGTGGTAATGTTTCCCTAAGTCCAAGATAGGAGTTAACTATGAGCCTTATCCCTTAGAGAAAAAGGAAAAGACTCAATCAAATGGCATTGTCACCAACATCATTAAATTTAATTATATAGCAAAGCTAGAGGAAGCGATTATTGTGTATGTTTAGGTCTTTATCAAAATTATTCCAAAACTAATTACCCTAAACCAGTAGTAAGAAAGAAAGGTTGATCTCAAAGTTATTTGCCTAAATATGTGGGTGAACAGTGTAGTTCATATAGCCATCTCTTGTGAGCATGTAATAGTCCTTCAAAGTTCTCTCTAGATTAACTAAATGCTCTTACTCATTTGGCATGTTAGTCTCTTCTTCAGTTTCTACCACTGTTTATATGCTGGCTTGTTGTTTCCTTGCCTTTGCTTCCCTGTGGTTCTTTCTAGCATTGCATTTAACTTTAGGATTATACAGTAATGAATTTAGATGAATTATACCTTGCATAAGTTAAACAAACTACTAAGATAAAAACTGCCTACCAGTCAACAAGTAGTAAATAAAAAATAAAAGTATTGTCTCATGAGGATTATAAATTGATTACTAATTCACCTAATTTAATATTATTTGAGTATAGATTTTAAACGAATAAAAATGCCTAATCCTAAAGTAGTAACCTAAAAGGATAAAAAGCAAGTAAAAGAAAGTAATGAAAGAAATAAAATTTAATTAATGAAAATACTAGGGGGTTCAACTTTACTTGAATTGCTAATGTTAATTTCTAATTTTTATTCTGCTACATCTTAACTCCAATTATTGATAGTCAATTTTCAATTTTAACCAATTCCTAATTCCTTATTAAAGTATCCTTCTTTCTTCTAATTTAATAACCTAATTCCTTAAACTTACCTAATTAAGAAGAAGGATGGTGGATTTATGAAATTAAAAACAATGACACAACTCATATTTGTCTATTCCTAGATTTCACTTTGGTTGTAGCTTTAATTACAAAAATGATTTATTACCTAATTTTCTAATTATGATTATGATCTTTAATTTATTTTATGGCAGGCTTAAACCATAAAAATTATGAGGAACAATAATTGAAACTCAATGATATAAAACTAGTAACTTAGGTTAATAAGAAAAGATTAATTTAATATGTTCTATTCAAGTTAGGTCTTTTCTTAGCAAAAAAAGGTTTTGTTACTTATAATAAAAGAAAAATTAAAAAAAAACAAAGGGAAAGATTCTATAAAAAGATAAAGAGAAGTGAGAAAAGATTTTTAAAGATAAATTTTGATTCCTCAATCTTCTTTCGTTATCAACTTGCTTCCTTTTTACTTCTAGACAACCCTTGGACAAAGCTATCACTCCTTTTTTGCTTCCTCCTCTTTATTTTGTGAGTTGTAGATAGAAAACATTACTTTTAAATAGTAAAAACACCTAAACGCTCATAATCCAGCACCAAAGTACTGGATTTCTCGACAATAATATCTCTCTAGCTGCTAAACACTCAAGTGGTAGGCTACTGAGGCTTAAGTGTTAAACTCATGTTTAACATATTTTTTTATTATATGCAAAAATAAAACAAAAATAAAGTGAAAATTTTATTTAAAATAAAAAAATATCAAAAAAATTAATTAAATTTATGCTAAAATACTAGAAGCAGTTAAAATAAAACAACAATTTAAGATAAAAATAAAAATTAATTCTTCCTATTTTACAATGTTATCAGTACTCACAATGATTATGTCATTGAAGTATTTAATGCTGAAACGACTAGGGACGTTTATCTCCCCATTCTTGGATTAAAGCATGGCAACATTAAAGGTAATTAAAGAATTATTACTGTAAGTGGAGATATGATTTTTTCAACCTTAAACCCTAAACAAATAATCTACTTTCCACTAAAACTAGCTTGGCTGCTAAAGTAATTGCAGCTACCCGTCACCATCAGTGCCATAGCGTATTCGAGTCAACTTGATGACAAGTCGGAGACATCCCAAACCTAATTCCATGTATTGCGAAGAACACTATCATATTTATTTATTGTAACAAAATGTGTAGTATGTTCAATTCAACTTTAAATTAGCTTCAATATATATGTTTAACTCTAACATAGTATCATATAAATTTCACTTGTCTTTTCTTTAGTAAAAGCGGCTTTTCATGTATGAAAGCAACTTACACAGAAGGCTAACAAAAGGAAATTGTGATTCCTATGAAATTGTTTACAAAACTCTTATATAAAAAAAATATTTGTATATTTTTTATATATTTATTATCTATTTTTATTTAAATAATATATTTTAAATTTTATAATTTAATTATTTAATTTATTAAAATTAGAGATAAACAATTAAATATATAATTAAATGTATAAATAAAAATAGCACAAATAAAAGAATTTCTCTTACATGTGGGTGTCTGTCAAGGGATTTGGTGGGTGGTGTGTTTTTTTATTTGTTACGCTAAAGTTGAGAAAAGAAGAGGAAAGCCATTTATCTCCCCCACTTCGTACGACGCAGCAGCGCTCGAAAAGCAGTTTCTCAATAATTGTCCTTAAGGGTGCACTCTTTGGCTTTGCTGCAAGTCTGCAACCCTGCAACTATGGTGAACCACAAAAGGAACTGCGTCCCTTTCCTCCTCCTCCTGCTATCACTCCAACATCTCTTCACTCTCCACGTTACCTCCTACATCCCTACAGAAGATTTCGCCATCAACTGCGGCTTCTCCAGCAAATCAGAAGCTTATTTAGATAATAACCCCCGGAACTGGACCGGAGACGTTGACTCCAAACTGCTCTCACTCTCATCTTCAGTCGCCGCCGAAGCACCCGAGCTCTCTCCTTCAGTCCCCTACCACACCGCGCGCCTCTCACACTCAAAATTCACCTACTCTTTCCCGGTTACGGACGGACAAAAGTTTGTCCGCTTTTACTTTTACCCAGCTGCATACCCGAATTTCGATCGTTACAACTCTCTGCTCTCTGTGAAAGCTGGCCCCTATACCCTCCTCAAGGATTTCAGTGCTTCACTCAATGCAGACAACGATGACGATCCTGCAGAAACAGTCTCAAGAGAATACTGCATTAACGTAAAACCATTCCAGCAGCGGCTAAACATAACCTTCATCCCAAGCTCCGCCATAAATTCTGAGGCCTACGCATTCATCAATGGCATCGAGGTCGTGTCTGCGCCAACCGGTCTTTACTATAACAAGAGTGCTCTGGAGACAGCATACAGAATCAACGTTGGAGGGAACAAGATCTCGGGCGAACAAGACACCGGTATGTTTCGTTCCTGGGATGATGATGTTCGATACTTGGTGACGAAGCAGCATCCACTGAGTAGTTCTGTAGCGGCAGGTCCTGCTTTGATGATTAACTACGAAGATGGTCGTTTCAATTACAGTGCCCCTGACCAAGTTTACTTGACTGCTCGCACCTCCGGGACAACGAAGACGAACGAGAACCCGAAAAGTAACATGACTTGGGAGTTTAAAGTGGACTCAGGGTTCGCTTATGTGATCAGGTTGCATTTTTGCGAGTTCCAGCAACATGTGCAGCACGTAGGAGAGAGGGTTTTCCAGATATTCATAGCTGACACTTTAGTTGAGCCTCACGCTGATGTGATCCAGTGGAGTGGTGGCAATCTGGTTCCTGTTTTCAAGGACTACTCCGTGCCTACGTTGGGCAAAGGAAGCTTCAAGAAACTCAACCTTTCAGTGAAACTGCAACCACACCCAAATGAAAGTGCAAGCAGGTACCATGATATCATCTTAAATGGGATTGAAATCTTCAAAGTAAGCGACAGCAATGACAATCTCGGTGGACCCAATCCCTCTTCAACTCTGACACTGACCAAACCATCCAAAGCCTCAAAGAAAAAGAGAATGTTATTAATTCCCATTTTAATCACCGTTGCAGCTTCAAGCTTCATTGTGTTATTCCTCACCGGCTTTTTAATTTTCCGGCTACTAACCAGAGCTCCGGGAAGAGACAGAAACCGGTGGCCGTCGGATGTTTGTCGGTGCTTTTCGATCAACGAGATTAAAGCTGCCACCAAGAACTTCGACGATTGTTTAATCGTGGGTAAGGGAGGGTTCGGTAACGTGTACAAAGGGCATATCGATAAGGGTCCAACCGTGGCCATCAAACGGCTCAAACCGGGTTCACAACAAGGGGCCCACGAGTTCCAAACCGAGATCGAGATGCTCTCGCAGTTCCGCCACACTCACGTGGTCTCTCTCGTCGGCTATTGCAACGACGGTGGAGAGATGATCCTTGTCTACGACTTCATGTCCCGCGGCACCCTCCACGACCACCTGTACGACGCCGACGGCGAAGGAAACCGTCACCCACTTCCGTGGAATCTGCGGCTAGAGATCTGTATTGCGGCGGCGCGTGGGTTGCACTTCCTCCACGCTGGTGGGAACATCCACCGTGATGTGAAGAGCACGAACATCCTGTTGGACGAGCAATGGGTTGCGAAGGTGTCGGATTTCGGATTGTCCAAGGTTGGGCCCATTGGGTCCCACGTGACCACCGAAGTGAAAGGCAGTCTTGGCTATTTGGACCCTGAATACTCCAGGAGTCTTTGGTTGACTCAGAAGTCTGACGTGTATTCGTTTGGTGTGGTTTTGTTGGAGGTATTGTGTGGGAGGCCCCCTTTGATGCGTAGGGTAGACAAGACGCAGGAATATTGCTTGGTTGAGTGGGTCCGGAATTGTCATCATGAGGGGAGGGTTGATCAGACGGTTGATCCTGTTTTGAGGGGAACCATCAGGCCCAAGTGTCTGAAGAAATTCCTTGAGATTGCATTGGATTGTTTGTGTGATCAGGGGAAGCAGCGGCCTTTGATGAAAGAAGTGGTGAAGGGGTTAGAATGTGCATTGAAGTTGCAGCAAAGCACTTGCCAAGGTGGGTCCCTGCTTCGGGAAAAGGCGCCCCAGAGTGATGTGGAGATAGCCGTGAGCTTGACCAAAATTGGGGGTGATAAAGAACTTGATGAAAAATTTAGGAGAATGAATGAGTCCTATAGCAGCAAGGGTACAACAAGTAGTAGTGAGGAGGAGCAAGCTTTGGTGCATTGGGTCTTCTCTGAGCTCGCAAATCCAAAAGCACGGTAATGTGTATATGATGTATATCCCAGCTTTGTATTATAATAATTGAAAACATTGACCAGAAGTGTATGTGTGTCACTTTACTTGGCTCTCTGGATTTGACAAAAGGATTCCAAGATCGTCTTTGTTGTGCTCAATTAAACGGTAAAATATCCTAAAAGTTGAAAGAGCTATCGCAATGGCATGTTGATATGCGTATTAAAAATGTTGAGTAGAGACCAAGATAAGGTCATAAAGATAAAGTGTATAGCTTTCCATACCTTCAACATCTTTTTCTCCTTTCTTTTAGCGTGGAACTTAACATTTTTGAATCTTGCTTCCTTTAGACAAAGAGCCGAGAAAAGAAAAAACAAGGAATTTCCTAGCTGGAGTGGGGTAATACAAGAGGGGGCAAAAGATCAAAATTACAAGATATTTTATATAAGAGGGGCCAATAAAGCATCTCAGGTTGGACAATATATATTTTGGGGGTATGTGTAGCAAAAAATGTTAATATTAGGTAGAAAAGCTTAATGATCTCACTCTTTTATATAAATTATTATATTTTGTAACAACTGGTAAATGTATGACTAGTATATAGATTGTCTCT
>WOFL01000018.1:0-11461 GCA_012978445.1 Dipteryx alata
CCTTAATAGCATATGGTTGCACTACCATAGCTTGGGCTATAGTGTTCCAAATGGTATGCTTCTTTTTTTATTTGAAAGCTAAGATATTGAGCTTTAATTTATATAAATCTTAGGAATTATGCATTTTTCATGAGGTCCGAGTTATTGCACAAAGTTTGGTCAGATTCTAGGAAAACATGCCATTATGAGTTATGAGTAACCTATATATTTGGGCTTAGTTGAGTGATCAGATGACCTTATAGCCTATAAAAATTTGAGGTTAAGTAGTTACATACCTTAGAATTAAGACTAAAAATTTTGAAAAATTTTAGAAATCAGTAGTTATGTTAACTTCACTAAAAAACTTAGGTGAAAACACTAGCACATACCTATGCTGGAGAGCACCTACTTACAACTATATTAACTTACATAACAATGTAGGTTGTAGTTAGTAAGAAGTCTATAGGATTTTATGCAAGGTTATATGAGATTGACATTCTATAATTAATATATGCATTTGAGAGCTTGAAAATAACATTGTTTGCCCATTGAAAGAGAGAGAAGGCATAGAAAGTCTACTTTAACTTTAATCACCAGTACAACCCACTGTATTGTACTCAATAGTTTGCTTAAAGAGACAAAACAACCTTTTTGCCTAACATTTTGTGGAGAATTAGTTGGAATCTGTTGCATTATACTCATATTAAAAGTAGTCTTTTTTTAATCTATTTTAAATTCAAGTTGATGTAGTAAGAGATGTTTGTAATGGCATAATTGCATGTTGCCTTAAAATTATTATCTACACGTTAGTGCCTCATTTGAAAGACCTTACTTCTCTCTTTTGACAAATGTTTCCATTGATTTTCTTTTCTTGGTTCAGCAAAGAAATTTTTGTCAAGAGCAGAGTATATTATAAGTCAACCTATATTGGTGTTAGATGCATTGGAGATTACTAGTCTTACCATGTGATTAGGTAGACATTCAATAGATGCTACCACTTGTTAACCACTAAATGGCTTGTTAACCATCATATTTTTTGACTACAATGGCAGACAAGAAAGAGGAGGCAGAGTGAGTAGTGCGACTGAAAACTCTCCCTTTTAAAAATAAAACAAATGGACTTTGAACCCAAGAAAATTTTCACAAAACTAGGTAGTTTTTGAAATGTGTAATGCATCATAAAAGTTCTCAAGCAATCATACACAACAGTGGAATGAGTTAACTAAAAGGTAAATTAAGTTAACTAAAAAAACATTTCAATAGCAAGCAATCAAGCATGATCAGAATAATGATGCAATAATTTAAAAATGATAAGGGAAGAAGAGTAGGAAACACTAAATTTTTCTAACGAAGGCATGGTACAAAAAATGAAAATTATGAAATTCTTATTATTAAGAGTTTTATACCTACTATTAAAGTAGTAGCTCCCTTTAGGGCTAAAAGTAATGGTTTAAATATAGGTATAACCATACCAATTATTTCACTCTCCACCAACTATTTCATAGCTACTATCCTGGACTATGACACTCCATATAATGCCATATTTATAAGAATTTAATTATCCACTCCCTTTAATTACTTGTAAAGGCCAACTATGGCCCCTGTGAATACCCTCACAGCCTTGTAAAATGTTATTCACTAGGTGAATAAAGCCTATACTATTTAGTCTAAAATCTTATCTTTGTTTCTGTCATCAATTCCCAAAATTATGTTAGTTTAGTGTTCAAGAACTATTTCTACAAAGCTAAGCCCATCCATTGCTTTATAAACTCCCAAATATTATACACTCATGGTTTAGAGTAATATTTAAGTGTATGGTCACTCACAACTTCAAAATCCTATAATCATATTCTGCACAATTTCCTGTTTTAGTCTATATCCCAATCCAACCTCTGTCTTCTTGCATTTCACCTAGCTCCCATCCTCCTTAATTCATGAAACTTTCTAGAATTTAATATTAGGATGTTTACTCCATTATATTCAAAATTTAGCCCATTCTAAGGAGGGAATTAGGTGGAATATAAGGGGAGGGCGGGAAAGGGAGAAGGTAAGGAAGAATTTAGTAGAGGATTGGGATTGGGATGAAGCTAGCTCCTCGAAGAGCTAGCCTAATTGCTGTTATTTTCCATTTATATAATTTTTTATTTCTGTTTTTGTAATTTTTGGGTTGGATTCTAGTTTGTGCATGTGTATGTGTCAAGGTCCATATATATATGTGTTGATATGTATGCATGTGTATTAGTCAGTACAGTTAAATGTATACGAAACTGTAGTAAGAAACATGATTAAATGTATGCAAAAGTGTAGTAAGAAACATGCACATATAAACATTAGGCAAACCTAGACTAAAAACCATTGTTAGTAAAATTTTGTAAAACTATAATTGCTATCATTGGTTGGGTAGCATGCATGTTTCACTACCTAAATTTGGTTAGAAGAATTGAAATAGCATGGGGCCAGATACATTTTAAAGCTAAGATATAGAACCTTGGTAGTAAAAACTCCAAAATTTTATTTCTTAACCTAAAGTTCTAGTTCATGTGAGAAAATTGGACAGGATCTACATAATTTTGTTTCCTGATAGTTGTTGTGTTTAATTGCATAACTTCAACTATAGAATTTCAAACTACATACTACTTTTGCATTATAAATGAATTTATTGGCCCACAATATTTATTAACTTTTTATTTCTCTTTAAATGTTAATTTGTAGGACAAATCCAATGACGCAAATGGAAATCAAGGCAGCAAAGCGGCTTCATGAATTTTTTTTTCATCATCAATGTTTTATTATCACTTTCACAATTTCAGACATTTACTAATACATTGAACAATGTGTGTACTTACTCTATGCTTGTGCTTGTCATATGTTTTGGGCTTTTCCATATAAGGTAGCCTATTTTGTTAATGAAGTTGTTTTGCTGCCTGTTTGCTGGAGTATAATCATTAATGAAGTTATTTTGCATATTTTGTTATTGTTCTTGGAGTACTTTGAAAGATTATTTGAGGTGGAATCATATACTCTAGTGTTTCTTTATTATTTAGTTATATCATATAAACAGCTTCAAAATTAATCTTGTCTCTCAGAAAAAAGGGACATTGGAGTGTCAAAAGCAGGTTCAAAAGGCTCATGCACGCGTTGGCAAACTACAAAAGCAGGTTATATATGAGTCAACTACTGGATGTAAATGATCATTACTATTCCTTGCTTGCTCTGAAATTCTTTATGCAGGTGGACAAGCTTAGAAGAGAACTAGAAACACAAAACGAGGACAAAGTGGCCTTGGAAACCCGGGTGGCTGAAGCTGAGAAAAAGATTCATGTATTAAGCTCAAAATTAGAGGATGTAAGTTCTACATTTCACTAGATTGCTTAACTCATGCTTCAATCACATCATAAGTTTCTAGTCTCTTGGGAACTAGTTCTTATTTTAGGTTGAGAAATAAAATAGAGGAAGAAGAAATATATTGAGAGTATAGATTCTATACATGAAATAGATGCTTCTCTTTCCTCATTAAGTCTGGCTCTAGCATAGGACCCCTCCTCTCAAGCAAATTTTATTACACTACCCTTTTAAATCTTATCCTTAGCTTGAACATGCTCCAACATCATACATAGTTAGCTCTTAAGAGTTTAGAGTTTTGGATATAATTTGAGGAGTCCCTGATCACATCCATTTAAACCCTGCAATATATGAACTCTGGCTTGACCCTAATAATTATATAAGGATGCTAGACCTTGAGGTGGCATCAATCAATAACTTGAAACTACTTCCAAAGTGGTGTTCAAACTCTTAAGTGACCAGTACAACTACTGTTTCTGTTGCTATGTAGCTTACAACTTGATGCAGAATGTGAATGACTTTGCTTACCGCTGATTCCATTTAGGGATGGAAAATTTGATCAGTATCAAGTTTTTGACTGGAATTTACCATGAAACTGTAATAATGCTAATCTGGACTTGAAAAAGATGAAAATTTTCTACATTTTCCTTTTCTTGCATTGATGCAGAATGTGAATGACTTTGCTTACCGCTGATTCCATTTAGGGATGGAAAATTTGATCAGTATCAAGTTTTTGACTGGAATTTACCATGAAACTGTAATAATGCCCTCAAGTTAATCTGGTTGAGTGGCTGAAGATTATAAGATTAGGTTCATGCTTATTTCTTATCTGGCTTTCTCTTTCACTCATCGTTTCAAACTTCTAGCATTTCATATGCCAAATTCACTTGCTAACAAAAAATTATTAAATTTTCCGACATTGGGTTTGTTTCTTCGTGCAGCTCTTAAATTCCAAGTCTTGGTCATGCATCCTTTTACAATTGTCATTTCTTATTAATTATATGTCATTGAATGGATTGCAATTGCACATATTAGTGCCCATGCAGCCGTGGGATCCACAAAGTGTTTTATCTGAGATAAGCACCGTCAGCCTAATTAGTAACTTTCTACATCTTCGTTTCACCCTAATTACGCATTTGACCATTGTGACACTGTTATCTTATTGCAGCTTCCATTAATTGACCCCTCAGAATGTTTCATTGGTTGGTTTAAAATTTGTACAAGTTTATGGATCCAGAAAAGTGTTAGTTCTTTTTTCTGCTGAGAATACAGTGCATTGAATGTCTGATGAAGATTAGTGATTGGAGGTCTTCCTGATGTTAATTTGGTAGCCCATACAATTTGACTTGATTATTGTAAGGTCATGAAATCATGATTTCCATCAATATCCCCTCTTAGATCCTTCACTGCCTCGCTGAACCAATAAACAATCTACAATGGCTTTCCCGTTCTCATTGGACATCTTAGATGTTAATTTTTGACTCACATTTGCTCTAAAGCATTTATTGTTCATTTTTTTTTTTTTTTTTGGATTCTGGATCTGTAGGTAACTAACTTTTAAGGTGATTATTAGTTTGAGGAAAGTATGGGTGAAAGCCACAGGAACAATAGTGCTAGCTCCAGCTCAAGTTTGAACAGCAGCTTTCAGGATACAGAGGATGACCAAACTATTGCAAGCATATTAGCAGAAGATGAAAATTTTAAAGCAGACAACAGGCTCAGGAAGCGACTTTCCCATTTAGATTCTATTCCGGTATGATTATTGCTTCATTGTTGTGCTTTCATATGTGACTATTTTTTTGAAATGGAGTATTGGGTTATCAATGTAGCTGTAACTGAAAGAACAGGGGTATAATTTCATTCAACATTTAATCTTTGGGTAAGTATTTGATTACTTGTGACAGGGAATTGAATGGTAGTTCAATACTGTTTGAGTCTGGTTTTGTTGCGAAGTGGACCTCTAAGTTTGCTTATGGATTCTTAATTAACCTTTTGTCTTTGTTACCATACAATCCATGCCTCTTCTTCACCGGAAATAGTTAAGAACAAACTAAAACAGAAAGAAGAAAATTGAAGGATTTAGGTAAAACTCTGCTGTACCTTCCTAATAATATACTACCATACTTATTATGGACTTGGATTCATGGTGAATCCTATAAGTGGAAGCATTTGTATTAACGAAACTCTAATATTATAGCCTCTTCCTTGTGAAACTCCCTGATACCTCCTAATATTGTCATTCTCCAACTTCATGATCACTTACTGCATCCCATCCAAGGCAAATTTCAAATTCTTGGAAATTCTAGTCAGTGCTAATTCTCCAAAACCATCTACAATCTAGGCACAGATCAAAAGCCCCATTTGCTCTAAAGCAACTATAATTTATCCTCTGCAGAATTTTTTTTTCTTTAATAATTGTATAAATGTTCATAAGAGCAAACTGAATATCATTCACAAACCCTGGAGAGTCGGTGAAATTTGAAAATTACATGGGTTCTCTCTAATTTTTTCTTCGCTGCACATTTAGAAAAAAAAAAGGACAAGATTCATAATTTTATTAATTTTTTATTATCCTTTTTTAAAATCAAACTTAATTAAATTAATTTGTAAATATCCCTAATTTTATATTCTGATATATTATTTATATCTGTTTGGAATGCAGTGACAGACTCGTGTTGACTCGATTTGATAAAGTTAGAGAAGCTGAGCATGAATATAATGAGGCAAGTTTGCTCAATATTGGCATTCATTGCCCTCATAAGAAATCATATATCTAATTTGCTTGTTTGGGCTGACATATCATTTTGTCAAGCAGTTGAAGGCAGAGAGTGAACAAGCAACAAAGACATTTGAAATGATTGTGAAATTAATGAATGAAGAAATAGTGCGTTTCCAGGAACAGAAAACATTAGATATGGGAATTGCTTTCCATGTCTTATTTTTAGTCAACATTTGTGGATGATGTAATATTTGATTATTTTTAGTCAACACATACAGGTTGTGAACGAGCAACATATTTGATACAGGTTGTAGTATGTTATTTTTAGTCAACACATACTATTGTGATTGTGAACAAGCAACATAAGATTATTTTTAGTCAATATATACAGGTTGTAGTATGTTATTTGCAATGGTCATGTAACAGTGGATGATGTAATATTTGATACTTTACTTTAAGTAATAAATGTAATTTTGTATTATAATGAATTACTTTTTTTTACCTAAATATTAATTTTATTTCATAGTATAATTTAATCTTCAAATATATTAGTATTATAGATATTAAAAAAATTTGAAAAAAAAAATCACCTTTTAGGCCACCTTTTGAAAGGGTGGCCAATGGAACAATATAAAGGACATGCTTTCTAAGCGTGGCAATAAACACAGGATTTGGCCACTCCCAAAAGTTGTGGCCATAGACCTAAGAGCAAAGCGTAAGCATAAATTTAAAAAGTGTGGCTATTAGATGTTCTAAGGCCACACTTTTAAGGCGTGGTCTTATGTTCTCTATAGGCACACGTGAAAAGCATGGCCATACATTTAACCGAAAAGTGTGACCATAAACACTTAAAAAGCGTAGTCATAGACTTATCCAAAAAGCGTGGCCATAGGTGAATGTAAAGTGTGGCCATTAGGCATCATTTAGCCACGCTGAAAAAGCATGGCCATTGTTTTCATATAAGCCACATTTCAGAAGCGTGGCCATAAACTCACATGAAAAGCATGGCCATAGATCCATGAAAAGGCAACACTTTTCTTCTACCGTTGCCTTTTCCTTGAAAGCGTTATCTTTTCCTAATGAAAAGCGTTGCCTTAGAAAAAGGTTACGCCTTTTTAGGCCACGCCCAACAAAGCGTGGCCAAAAGTCTGAAAGTGTGGCCTTTGATCAAAGGCCACCCTTTTCCCATTTTTTGGCCACACTTTTTGGAGGTGGCCATAGGCCTTTTTTCTTGTAGTGGCACAACAACCAACACTCAAGAGGGGGATGAATTGGGTGTCATAATTTTCATTCAACTTTTATAAATATGTGTTTTCATGCAACAAATTGATGCATGCAGTAGAATAAGTCTAATAAAGATGTATTGATGTTAGATTTATGCTTCGAGATAGTCTGTAAACTTTAGTTCATATATAAAGTATTTACTAATTATACTTATAGCAATCGATCAATATATATCATAATTTACATAACTATGAGAAAAGTACAATGATAATGATACAAACATTATGTATTGCTTAAATATAGCTAGAATGAGTGGAGCAATCAAACAAACTAGCTAAATATCAATTTTAAACACAAAAAAAAAAGTAGAGTACTTTTTTGTAAATAACTAATTGGTTGAAGACAACTTGATAAATTTAATAGAATACAACATTCGTATCAATGTGGCTATAAGAAACAATATATCAGATAGATATTGCAATATGTAATTTAAAAAGTGTAGGGAAGAGAGAAACAAATACAACAACTTATTCTAGTTTAGCCACTAATCACTTGTGAATTATATCTAGTCCCCAAGATCATTCACTTGAGATTTTTCACTATTCTTCAAGCTTAACCAAGTGCTTGACAAAAATTTTCAAGATTTAAGCATTTATTATATTTTTGAGATCCTTCACCCTTGTGCAAAAGTCTCACACTAACTTGCAGCTGCTTAACTTGCTATTTTTAGTAGTAACTTTTTATGAGCAAGTGCACTCAGTTGCAATCAAATAATAAAATATGAGTAGAGTATCGTACCTATGAGGATTGTGACAAGCATTAAAATATGCTAACAAAGATTCAAGTTGGACAAATGCAAATTTTGGTTGTGTGAAAAAAATTTAAGAAATAGAAAGATAATAGTGTGCAATTAAAGTGAGTTGTAAATTAAGTTTAGAAGGTGGCTAAAGCAATTGGATTTCATCTAGTTTACTAGTTTTGTTACTTGAACCATGTATTTGATAATTAAAGTTCTTTTAGTGGTTAACAAACTGAAATTTAGATTGATAACACTCTATCTAATTAAGGACTCTGTCCAATGGTCATGGATGCAGTACACCTTAATTGAGAGTTTAAAGATCTATGAACTCTAGGGATTAATCCTTCCTCAATTAATCAATGATCAGGAATTCTTATAATAATCGGCCTCCGTAGATTACAACTCTCTTTCTAATTAATTCAATATCCAAGTGTAACACAATAATCAAATCCAAAAAGAAAGATTAAAGTATAAAATTCCTTTTATCAACCACATAATAGGTTAATATGCAATAAAAATATAGTTTGCCTCAAGCTAAGGATAAACTTAAAATACATCACTATTAATTACCATTTTACACTACAAGAGTGCAAATTATGTAAAAACATATTTGTTACAAAATTCTACTCCTAATTATGAGAAAAAATTGTGATATAGAGAGTTTATTACTAAATGTAAATGCACTATAGAAGCACATCTACAAATCTCCAGTGTACATTCTACTGTTAGTGTCCTAAGGACAAGAATAGAGCAACTTCTACTTAGACAGGTTCATCTTCTACACATTGAAACTGATCTGTGATGGTTTTGATCAAATGAAATCATGAGATATATTTGTATTTTTAATAGGTAACCAAACATTAAAAATCACTTTATCAAAGTTAATATATTAAATTTGTTGAAGTTGTTGAAACACTGCTTGTTATAAACAACCAACCAAAATATGAATATTCATAGAAGTGCAACACAAATGCCTTATGCCTGTACTATTACTATAGAAATATCAATCCTAGCACTCAAAGAGTGCTTCTATTGGCCAATCTACCAAGCATTAGTCCTCTAGGGCTATAAATTCCCGTTTCATTAATTTATTTATTAACACTACTGTAAGAGAACGGAAATCTATACAACGAAACTCTCACACATCACTAAATAACTACTTATACAAGGAATTCATTTTTAGTTAAAAAATGAAAGAAATTAAAAGAAAACTAAATCATATGATTAAGGTAATGAAATATGGACAATCAAAAACCATCACACGGTTACCTACACAAAGCAGAAAGAAGGGAAAGGATTAACATAGGGCTGGATTTCTTCTTTCACTGCTTGACAATAATCTCCATCGAAACCCTACTCTACTAGCGCATTACATAATTCCATCTTCTTTGGGCATCCTCTCCTTCTCATCCCTAAGCAAAACCCTTGCTAGGCCCCACATTCCTCTCAGCAGAAGTTCTCTCTCTCACCTCTCTTTTTTCTCTTTCCATAGTCTTTTATACGATAAAAAAAAGAAAGAAAAAAAAAAGAGAAAAATAGGATATTTTGGTTTTGTGGGCTGAGAGAGTAAGGTGGGGGTGGAGGAGATAGTGATTTCTTTCTTTAAAAACTTAAAAACTAAAGATTTGATAAACTTCTAACTTAAAAATTTATTTTTAATTTTATATTTCTCTTTTTAAAGTTTCTAATTAAATTATCATATCCTCTTAATCTATTTCTAATTGAAGTGTTCTAAATTTTATCATTATGGAAGAATGAGCCATATTTTTCTAAAATTATTTTGTTAATTTCAATCCTAATTATATATTTAAACCTTTTTTAATTATTTCTATAGGTGAATTATGTAGAATGTAATTATTTTAATAATTAAAATTTCACATATTAAATTAAACTTATTTTGTAAATATAGGTAAATAAAGTAAGAAAGACTTTAGAGTATTACAACTCCAATCCCAAAAAGTGAAATAATAAATAATAGATGAATACAAGTAAACAAACAAAATTAAAATGTAGATTATCTCATTTAATTTTTACTCATTCTCAAATAGCATGATGTTTTTTTAATTTTAATATAATTAAAATTCATATAAACTTTTAATACAAAACAAACAACTCTATGTGATTTTAGTTTTTAGTAATTAACATATCAAATTTTATCATTTGACATGTTTTAATCTTAACAATTAACTACATACATAGATTACTTGAAATTACATAAGATTATTTGTCTTATATTAAAATTTAAATCGGTTGATTTTAAAAATTTAAATTACATGAAATTATTTTTCAAATGGTCAAAGTTGAATAAAAATCTATGTTTTAATCAAAAAATTATGTCTGATTATTATAATTTGTCTTTAATACACAACCCTATTTTATTTTGAAATTATATACAATATTCTCTTTCATTTATAAAACAAAAAAAAATTCAATTAACTCTAATATATTGTAGTCAGGCATTACATACTAATTTTTTTTAGCTTATATGTGTTTGCAATCAACTGTGATTTTTATCCTCCCCAACTTTATATATGAAAATATATAATAATATATACATTCATTTGATATAATTAAATAAATAAATAATTACACTAATTTTTCCTAAAGTTTAATTTAATTATATTCGATACTCTTTGTTTTGGCCAAATTTCTAGCACAAATCTACTAGGTGCAAAAAGAATGAAAATTGGGTAGAAGTGCATACCTAGTACCTATTTTTTCTTTGTTTGTTCTATTTATACCTTTTCAATGTGAAAGGTTTGCAAAAAGTGGGAAACTTTCTAATAATGGATATGGTAGATTGAGTGTTAAAGGGGGTGGGTGGTTCACTTTAAGATGGTTTTATTGGTTCTTGCTAAGCTTTACTTTATAGGCTGAGTTCTTGGTGACCTATCTAGTCTACAACCCCTAATAGTCGAGGAAAGTATGAGATGAATGCTGGGTATATTTGTCCTCTACAATGTTGGTATGGTTAGGATTTTGAATGAAAATACAAATGAGTCTAAGAAACTAATATGATGTTTAGTCTCCAGTTCAATAACAAATAAGTACATGACGAGTATCAAGTTGCATAAAAAGTGATTGGCTAGGCTCAATGTGAGAATTGCTAAGGCAAATGCAACAATTTGAAAGATAAGAGATTGGAAGTCCATAGCTTGGCAAATTAGTAGTGTGTAGACCCTGTGAGAGCATTAGATCTGAATTGTGTATCCTTTTCATTCGTTCTCTTAGGCATGCTTGAAAATAAGTGTGAAACAAGCTCCACTGAGGAAGATGTTGAGTTTGTGTTGAGTTTTGAATATGTTGAGTCTATGCTAAGTTTTTACTCAAGGCTTCATCTCAGAAGCGCTTGTCAAGGCTTAGGGCTTAGTTTGGAAGTGCTCGATATGGCTTAGGAT
>WOFL01000019.1:0-5000 GCA_012978445.1 Dipteryx alata
ACTCACTATGGCCCTGAGCATCTCCATTCCATCTTAGAAGATTTGGAAACCAAAGGGACGGGGAGTTTCTTTTATCAACAATCCAAAATGGACCGTGAGCTGCCGAAAGAAAAGGAACTCGAAAAGGAAAACAAGTAAGGGCTTGCTTGTTTATGCTGCTAAGTCTCAGAGTGGCCATGGCGTCCATGGTAAGGAAAATGGGGCAATTGACTTTCGACCTATTCTACTATTTTTTTAGTATTTTTGGAGTGAGAGGGAGAGCAGATGCAAACTTTTTAGTTTATTTCTTTTTGCAGGTTTATGGCGCCAAAAAGTGAGGGAGAGAGAGAAATCTCTCGTTAGGTCCAGGTATTGTAGCCGCGGGTTGTCGTCGGCCCGACGGACTTTGGGTCCCTCCCCCGGATGTAGTCTGAATTAGTCTTGCTTTCGAAGACGAACCGGGTTAAAAAAAGTCACGATCAGAAAGGTTGAAATCCGGGTCATGCATCTGGAAAGCGCTGGTTCGAGTCCAGCTCGTGACAAGACCTTTGTTTAATATCTCGGCGCCTCTTCTCCTTAGACGGATGACTCTCCCATGATCTGAGACAGCCTCTTTTTCCTAGTTAGGACATTACATTGGGAGGAGAGATTCACCCCGACAGGAGATCCCATCTCTCTTATGATTTCTCGAGTTACAGGGAAAGATCACGGCTGCATTTAGGAGTGAAAGCAGCCAATTCTTTCTTCTCTTATTCAATTCACGATCTCCCCTTGAGAACGCACAGAACAGTTACTAAATCATACCCTTTGGATGTTACATATCTGATACCTTTTGGTCCCTCACGGAACACTGGCTATATCATCTAGCCCCATGTCAACCAACCCAACTCCTCCTGCCGCTATGCATCCTATTGGGACGCTTCGAATTTTTGTTCTGCCAAGGTCTAATCGTTCTGACGTAGTCTAAGTCTTCGAGGGGAATGCCGACTGCCGAAGTTTAAGCTGAAACCGATGATGTTAACTGGCGATGCAGATTCCGAAGCCGTGGCAAAAAATCTTTCCCCTGTAGAAAGAAGTGTCTCCGAACAATCTCTGATGAGCTGACCCTATCTGAGGCTGTCGACTTAACTGCGCCGAATCTGGAGGTCTGCTTTGATCCGAGTCTTCCATGGCCTGATCGTGCTCATATTGATCCGGAGGAAAAAACCTGCCCCAAAGGCTATGCTCTGCCAAAGCGGTGCCCCTTAAATGTGCTCTCATCAGATAGAATTAAAGTAGTGAGAGTCTAGGTAAGCCCGGGGAGCTATGGGGGTCGGAGTGGTCTCTCTAGTCATACCAAGTAGCTATATGAATTAGGTTCATTTCCTTCTCGATTCAATCTTTAATTTCGTTTGATTTTAGGTAGAAAGCCTATGTCATGGCAGTAAAATATCTCTTTTGGAACAGAGCTTTAAGCCTTTAGCACATCAATAGCAGTCAAATCATCCTTTTGATTTGAGCCCACTTCCATACTGATTGGAATAGCCAAAAATGCACCTTTCCCCGCTATCACTTTATAGAATTCTTTCTGATACATGCTCCGAGAGGGTTAGCCCCGGCTATCAAGATGAGCTAAATGGTCACACCAGTGTACTATGCCAAAAGGAAATTTTAAAGATCTCGGGATTGCTTCAATGGCAGAAGCCAGAAGAGTTAATTCAGCGATTGCTTTTTGACATGGTAATTGGAATCTTCCCTCTAACAAGGAGGGATGGGTAGGCTCAACTCGATATGGCTAGAAAACCCTTAGGGCCACTTCTCATTATGCCTTTGGACACAAGGCTCGCCATCTACGGAGCTTTTTTTGTAGTGCTAGTTCAGAGGCTTGGGGCCCGACCCCTGCGGCTAGGACGTAAGCCAGCCGGAAACCTACTAATCCACTTTGGCATTCATGTGTCACAACTGTATGGGCGGACTGAGAAAGAAAGAAAATCTTCTCTGTCAACGGCGAGTACTGTAAGCTCGATGACTGCATACGTAAGAAAATGTCGAAGGACCAGGCCTTTCCTTTCCATTTTTTTTTCTGTTAATGGATTGGAAAATGCATCGAATTGCATGCAGCATAATTCTTAAATTCAAACCTCCCCCCTCTATGGCAGACGAAATGCGAAAGGGATCCGCAGTAAATTGGCTTGATTAAGTAGCATAATGGGTTGGGTGTCCTCCCTAACCTAAAGGGATGGTCAGATATCCCAGATCTATGCTACGATAATAGACAGCCTCTCCCCGCCTCGGGTGTCTGTCTAAAGAACTGCTTGGGATCCTTTGGCATCCGCTATGTGTGCTCCGCTTGGCCCTAATGTCCACGCTATAGTGAGTGAAGGTGAAAAGAAAGGACTCAATGGCCATGCCCCCTCTTAGTAGTAAAATGGGTAGTAAAATTGTCTTTTTCCCAATCCAATGTCTGTGATCAAGCCAGAAAGAATAGCTTAATAGAGATCGAATTCGGTACAGATATAAAGGAAAGGTTAACAGCAAGAGCAGCGGAATCTGAAACTGATCCAGCCACACTCCCAAGAAAGAGAGAAAGGGCGCAATAAAACCGTCGTCCCCTTAACCGAGAGGAAAGACAGCTGCTAGAAGACAGAAAGCAATCAATCAAGCACGCCTCAGGGCGGTTATCCTTTCTGAGGGGAAAAAAGCCTTTCTTTGGTTCCATTCCAGGAGCTGAAAGCCACATGAAGTAGTTGGCCATGAGACTTCTTCTAATTCTTCGAATCCGAGGAATTGGATGCCCATGCCTTTATAGAATAAGTAGTAATCCAAGTTATACTAAAAAAAAGTATGTAGGGGCGCTCCGGTCAAGTACCGGACCGTGACATTTGTCAATGTCATACTCCTGATCGCCAAGGTCAAGGGTACCTCATCAGATCAGAGGCAACCTCTCCCTTTGATAGTCTCTGATGGTCTAACTAAGGAGGTCTGTCTGGGTCTACACTACCCGGTTAAGCGGATTCGTGAGTTAGGGCGGAAGTCTGGTTGGTTGTTTGTTGCTTTATATTGAAAACAAGCATCAACAACTTGTCTGATGCAGTATTATTCCACTACGGGAAAATACAAACCTGACTCCCTGTCTGTTTCCATCTCTCTAACCCGTTCCGGTTTGTCTCGTATCATTCCTCCCTATCATCGAAAGATGATTAGTAAGAGGGATGACAGGGCAGATGTCTTGGTGAGGTTATACTTGTCTGCCTTCACCGTTGCGAAGATTATTCGCTTGGCGAAGAAAGTTTCAAGGGCAACCTTTTGTCTTAATATTGATTTTGTTTGGAATCCATTCCTTTCGATTGAGTTACCAAGTCCCTTCGATCGGAACTGGGAACTGATCTGCCTTCAGCTCATGAGTTAGGCTTTCCTCTCCAAGAGCTTCTGTGTCCTACGAAAGGAGTATTAATAAATATATGGGCTTGCAAAAGAACGCGCGAGGGGGTGATATTCTATACCAAGATTTCCAGATAGAGATCGCTCTCATTTACTTCTTCCATCCT
Organism: Dipteryx alata; assembly: GCA_012978445.1. Lineage (NCBI taxonomy): Eukaryota > Viridiplantae > Streptophyta > Magnoliopsida > Fabales > Fabaceae > Dipteryx > Dipteryx alata. The sequence continues at coordinate 3,507 of WOFL01000019.1, forward strand.
ATAGCCAATGGAATGGTGTAGAGAGATGATGGAAAATTCCCAGTGTAGTAAATTGAATGCCGATGTTTATCAAGTGCTTGATGGAGCGCTTCATCATTTAAGAATAGGATATAGTTGAAGTGTACTTGGTCTTTTTAAAAAGAAAAAAGAGACTGTAAGATAGCGGCTTCAAAGCAAGGCTGAAGAAGGAAGCTATCGGCTGCTAGGTGAAACTCCTAGCCTCTCCCAGGAAAGTCTACTTTTATTGTATTGGAAAGTCTTGCTCAGTGCACTTCCCGGCGGGGGTTTTTGGTCATTTTTAGGAAGATTTTGAATGGCCTTTTTCTAGGGTTAGGTCCTAGAGCCATAGCCATTGATTCGCCCTTTCTGTACTGTATCATTTCTCTTTTCAGAAAGGCTATGAATTCTTAGATGTTTATTAAGAGGCAGCGAAGATTCTTAAAGTCAGTTTTTATCTTATTCTAGGAATAGGATCATCTCATATTTGAGAATCCAAGGCAAATTCTTTCTCCCGCAGTCGAAGATAGATAATCTTGTCGATTCCGGCTATTATTCTCGGGAACGCACACTCCTAGATCAAAGCTTTAGTTCGGGTAAGTCCTTCTCCTTCTAGCTTCGCTTAGCAAGTCAAGTTAGACTCGTAAGGCATGAAGTAGTTGTCCATGCCAGCAGCCCAAGTTGCTATAGGATCAAGATCAAAGTATAGGGCTGATGTAGGTAAAAGATAAGATCTCCTTTCACTTTACTTTAAGGTTTTGCTAAGGTTTATTACCTTACTCCATTCACTCTTCTAGGGTGGGAAAGACTTCGTACCCTCCTTTACGTAGGCTAAGCTAGCGGATCAGAGAGAAGCCTGAGTTCCAGCTGTTCATTAAAGTCAGTAGCGCTAGTCCTTTTCTTTATTGAAGATAGCTATTCTGATATACCAATTAATAAGTAGTACTTTCTAGAAAGCCAGGGACGAATGGAGCTTAAGCTTAGTTGCCAGACTCTGCAATGTATATCGCTTATCGCTTCGTTCATAGCTAGGGCATTATATGATATATTGATAGCACGAGCTAGCCGATTCGGATTGAGAGGAAGGTAAGTTCTGATCTAATATATGAAGACCTGTGTCGCACATCCGCTGCTAGAAGGAGTGAGCTCGGGGTGAGATTGCTGCTTACTTGCTTGTGTCGCAGATCAGCTGCTAGAATAGGGTGAAAGGAAAACTTTCAAGCAGAAAGGCAGACGGGATAATCATTATAATACGATGATAGCACCTGATTTGCAAGAAAAGCTTTCCTTTCCCTGCTCTCCTCTTAGCAATGATCTGTCTAGGGCTACTTTCAAAACTGCGGATTATGTAATAAGACCCTCTTCATGGGCATTCTCCGACTTAGAATCTAATTCATACCCGGCAATCTACGATCTACCCAGCGCCTTAGTTTATGTTGAATAGGCATACCCGACTTCCAGCTAATTGTCAAATAAAGCTATCCGTGCTTAAATTCC
>WOFL01000019.1:10000-40864 GCA_012978445.1 Dipteryx alata
ATCAGACGTGGAAGGAGTTGAACCGTCAGGTGTCTTCCCTTCGTCGATCTGATCCCTTCTTCCTTTTTCTACCAGCTTGGAAATCTCATAAGAAAAGTAGGACCCATCTGCTCCTGATATACCAAGAGGATAATTCCACAAAGCCAATCTATTGAAAGGGCATCAGTCGATTCACCTAAAGTGTAGGATCGTAGATCGGTATCAGACTCCTCGCCAACAGTAGGGCTCTAAGGGAAGTAGCTGCTGCCTTATAGCAGCCTTGGTACTATGGATGATAAGTCCAAAGGTTCCATTCCATAGGAGAAGGGTCTTTACTCAGTAGTTCTAGTAAAAGAACTATAAGACTAGCGCCGACTGTAGGACTCTTTGATGATAGATACCCCTATTTATGACCGAGAAAGCCCATGAGGAGAATACGGTCTATTCTAAAGGGTCCTCAATCAATGGGTTGTTTCCCGAGCTACTAGTTAAGACCAAGGGGCTTCAGTCTGTAGGTCCAATCCATAGAAGAAGGTAGTCTTAGCCTACTTTCCTTAGCCTACTAAAGAAGAGCAACTCTCGGAGGCGCTAGTGGGACTATAAGATAGAATGTCTAGTTGGGCAACCCTTTCAAGCCAATCCATGAATAAATAGGTCCTCATTCAAGCAGTCAGAGCTAAGTGCGGATAGGAAGGCCCTTTTCGGGCAATGCTTCAAGAGCTACATTACTCGACTAGTTATGGCCCAATCGAGAACTTCCTTCTTTGATGGGCATATCAGTAGATTCGCCAACAACAGTAGGACTTTCAGTCTGCATTTTCTGAGCTCTCCGAAAAGGAGTTTAGCAATCGATGTTAACTCTAACTCCAGAACTAGATCTCGTTACAACGAAACTTGAAGCATGGGCGGTGGTCGGATGAACAGAATGTCCGAGTAAGGAGAACTAGCCAAGCTTCTGAACAAGCGAAGGAATCTAACGCCTAACCATCTGTGAGATCGGAGACTTCGAGAGGCTCCCCAGTCCTCTTTAACGCCACTCTTTCCGAGTCTCGTTTGATGAAATGAAGCTTACGATTCTCTTCGTGAGAAGCTCAGTTCCGCTTTAAGCCCGACAAGCGAAGCGGGCAAGAGAACTAGGCTTGGTGTGGCTAGCTCTAAAGCAGGCCCTAAAAGCAGGCAACCATGAGAGGCCGGCGCGGAAGGCAGGAAAGGTAATTGCTTACAGACAGACCCGATTTGTTAATAGCAGCTTACTCTCAAAGACCGTATTCCGCCAAAACCATTTACTACGCAAACAAGACCGGCAACTGGTTGAGCTGATAGGACCACAGCTGATATTGACTCAAGAGCGTCTGTGGTTAAAAGACTAGCAGCAGATTCTTCTGCAATTGCGACAGGAGCTCATTCATTCATTCTTCTTTCTTTCATCTGCACCTTCCACCAGCTCTTTATTCTTGCCTGCAAGCAAGTTAAGCTGTTTCGGTATTTGCCTTTCCTTCAATCTATATCGAAATAGTGGCGAGAGGGGTACTGGGATGGGGGGATACGCCGTTGCCTTTATTTAGTTTATTAGATAATACCCTTCCCTCTTTCTCTTTACTTACTAAAAAGTGTATTACTAACCTCGTGAAGGTAGTGATGGAAGTCAGTCGTTTCCCTTTTAGCATTAGGACTTGATGCATATGGCCGTTTACTTTGACTTTGAGCACAAGACATTTTAGAATGCTTTCTTTTTATTGAAGATTGAAGTTGACTAGCGGACATTCCTGTGGCTAAGGAACTGAACTCATATAACTTTCGATTAGACTCGCTACATCTTTCTAGAGTTCCAGGTAAACCACTCTTTTATTACGCTCGCTCCCTTAGTCTCAGTACCGAGTACCGATCCGATAAGAGATTGAAATTGAATTGAAACATTCTTACAAAAAGTCAAGACAAGAGGGCAGGAAAGACTGATTTAAAGGCTAGGCAAAGGGCAAAGGTGGTGCCCCTACGAGAACTGGCTCTCTATATTAAGATTAAGCAAGATAGATGTGTTAGTGGCAGCTTCTTCTAATTCCTATGATTCTGCAGATTCAAATGCGTATGTTATGTATGATTCAGTGGATGAAAGATCGGATTATTATCTTTAAGCATCTCTTTCCTCTTCATTTTCTCTAGTGGTATCTGCTGCTTAAGATTTGACTTTTGCTTCCAAAACTGAAAGAACCTCTCTTTATATCTTAGGCACTCAAAAGACGAGACTTGGATCGAGGATCTACGCCTTCCCTTACGGAAAGGTCCGCTCCAACCACTCGCGGAAAGAATGGGGCATTCAAGACCAGCCCTTATTCAATAGAAAGGATTCCTTCTCCTAGGTTTGCTCTGAGGTAACCGCTCGTCTTGATGCTGGCAGTCAAGAAGGCAAAGAGTTGACTTCGACTTCCGAAGTGTAAGGAGTTGACCTTCCTTCGCCTATCTCGAATTCTGCTACTGATTGGTTAAATAGTTCACATTCGCTTGGGAATACCAAAGAGAATGCAGTCGAGACAACCACAAGTGGAGGAACGACCGACACAGCTGGCATGCCTCGCTTACTTCGATCTATCTATCTACACATCGTTCTACTACAGAACTGAGTTCATCATAGCTGCCAGCCTGAGTTCGGATAAAAACAAGACTGAAAGGAGAGGGACGAAGTGACATCATCGATCGGGTACTGGTAGCCTTTGCAGGTCGTTCGAGCAACGATATTGTTGTCCTTTCATTGGCGAGGCCTAACTCCGCCTTCTGTACTAACTCGTCTAGTATCACTCACCTAGTTCGCCTATTTATTGATTAAACCCTACTCGTCGTATTCCAACCGGGCTCAGTCCACTCATGTCTCGTATTTCTTTGATTTCCCAGCGAAGACGGACTTGGCAGCCACACCAGTGACTTTCAGGCTTTTGGCGCTTGCCCTTCTAGTAGGCCTTTGACTGAGACCCACGACTTCTTTCGGAAGGTTTGGCTTGAGAAGAACATAGTGTAACTCCCACTTTCTCAGCCCCTGGCATCTCCATCGAAGCTTTGGGACGAAGCTGTGGTGGACTAAGACTCTTTTCGTTGGGTTGCCTTTCCGGTAAGAGAGTAAGCGTATGAAGAAGAGTTCATAGGCGGATCGAACTCCAAGCAAGGTGTAAAGCGGTAAGGCATTAATTAGGCTGTGGTCAATCTTCAGATATGGAGTAGGTACCAAACCGGAGTCAGAGTCAGCTGCGGCATTTCATTCAGTCAGCTTGGCTTTTTCTCTAGTTTGCCTTTTCCTTGGCGCCCTTCTTTAGTCAATCTCGCATTGGTCCATTCCGGTCTTCAGTCAGTCAAGTCAGTGTGCACCAAGCAAGTAAGCAAGCCAGCCAGTGAATTGATCCGAGGGTGAATAGACTAAGGTAGTGAAGTCATCCTAGCTCAATGCTTTCCTATCTGGTCCTGGAGCCTTAAATTAAAAAAAAAAGACCTTACGGAACGGAAAAATGGAATCCTCTGAGATAGGTTGGTTGAGAAAGCGCGTTAATATCCTGTTGAGAAGTTGCCACTAAGATAAGGATCTAAATCAAAATAATATGAGGAATGATGGTCAGTAGTAAAGAGGTTCTGGTAATCTCGCATGATGTGGCCGCCAAGGATATTGGTGTGATTAAATATCCAATTTCCTACAGAATCCTTAACTTAAGGGCTAAAATCCTATTACGCCTTCCGCGTTTAAGGGTGGATAACTGAAATGAATAGTCTTGGACTCCCCTTTATAAATCCAACTGATACGGGATTTAAGAAACAAAAAGTCCTCTTCCCCCAGAGTTCAATGTGTTAGGCGGAATCGCATATGAGGCAAGGTTTTTCTCCCTTAACTTCTGTTTTTCCCACCAATCAGCCGGGACATAGTCAAAGAGGGGAACTGCAAGTAAAGTAAGCACAGATGTAATTCTCTTCCTCTTATCTAGCTAACCCTATTTTCTTTTGAAAGGCTTTCTGGTTGTGTTGTCCTCCCTCCGGTCGCCTTGATGAAGTTATAGGCATTTATTACAGGAATTTTGGGTTATACCCGGTATTCGCCGTTCTAATGAGAGTGTCAGGTAGTTCCCGCCTCTTCCTTCCTTAGTGTGTTAGACCGTGAAGTGCCCCTTTTAGTGTCGGGTACTCACTTCAGAGCCGAAATCTCATCTTTCCTGCTTCCGGGCAAGGAGGAGAGATTCTGAACGGAATTACATTTATTCATTTTTTTTATAAAAATGGAATTAGGAGTCAAAATCCCCTATTCGCTTACCTTGAACTTTCTTCTTGAAAGCCACAAGCCGGAAACTCAATTAAATCATTTACGGGTATGAGCTTTCCCTGCTTTCGGACACAGATAGATAGCCTACCTACTGAGTTCTCTCCCCTCGGGTGAAGCTGTGATGGCGCTTGTTGAATCAATTTCATTTGGATTAGTCGTGCCTATCGTATAAAAAGTAAAGTAGTTGATCCCGGTGAAAGGTCGCGAAGAGGATAGATCTTTTAATAGCATAAAAGGAAATGATCTGAGAACATAGCCATAGTATAGTTACGGTTTCAGGGCTTAGAGAGACCGGAGTAGGTAATTAGTCGAAGCAAGGAAAGGAGGCTTCTGGCTGGTCTCAGGGTCTGCAGATGTTTTCGGGAAGAAGAGGCTTCCATCTTCCTTAGTAGCGGAAAGAGAGATCGGCAATTCCCGACTTGCTTTCTGGCTTGTTGGTGTCAGAAGATAGGTGTACGGGGAAGAGTTCCCAAATCTAATTGGCCTTGGCCGGCACGCTCCTAGAAAGAAAGGATGTTTGTTAACAAGACATATCGTCAAATCTCTACTCTTTGTTCTCCCTGCCCCCTTAGATCATGCTGTGAACCGGCCTATAGGAACTGAGATAAGTCAGAGTAGCTAATCAAGACGGCTAGCCACTTCTCTTCTTAAGATGGGGAACTCAACTCGCTGTGCTCTAGTGGCTTGCAGCCCCCCTTCTGCTTTTCCTGCTTTTCTTCGAGCTGATTCTCCTTATGTCCCGTTCCTTAAATCAAAGGAGATGACATGCCGGGATAGGGGATCACCACCAGTCGGAGTGGTTGCTCCTTGCCTTAGGCCTATTGAAAGAAGGAATCTAGCTGCACTCCAGTTGCTGTCATCCCCCTCGCTTTGTGCCCCCGGAATGAGCCCCAACCCGTAATTCTCTGGGGGCGGCTTGGATGGGTTGTTGGGAGGAATGAATGGTGGGTTCAATCCACCAGTGATTCCCCTTCTTGCCTAATAATTCTTGCTTCAAGTTAACTTGCCTTGCTAAGGGTTGGAAGTCTTAATGCTACTGTCCTTGGCTGCCTAGTTGTAGGCTTACTTTCGCTCCTCTACCCGGCAATGAGAAAAACTGGGATTCCATTTTGAATTCTTTAACTTGCTAACTCGCTTTCTCTCCAATGGAAAGTACGTCCGAGACCTGAGATGAGAACCTCCGAGTTCTGGAGGAGAATCTATAGAAAGGCGAAGTCAGTCAGGGTCTTGTCCTCATGGTCTCCTAAGGGTCTTGCCCTAGGCATAACCAATAGACAAACAAAGAGTTCCAACTATCGAATCAAAGCAAAGAGGAACCTATCCCAAGCGGAGCATCCACTATGATAAACATTTTCCCTATAGCTACGAAGGAAGGCTGTATAGCGATTGACTTGTATTCTCGATGGGTCTATGAGTTTAGACATAGGGCTGGGTGGCTGAACACCGGTCTTTATTTATATTTAAGCTTCCGCTACCTGTCTGATGAGGTTTTACGGAGGCTCTTTTGACCGGTCTGAGGCTTTACCTCACCCTATCTCGCTTACTCGTTGTGGCGGAATAAACCTGCTTTTCATCGTAAGATGATGAGGCGTCGTGACGATAAGGCTGACCAAACCAAATTGTTAAATTATACCTGTCCAACTACTCCGTATCTAAATTCATTTTAGTGAGGAAAAAACCTCTATCGTCTGGATCTCCCGATAGAGTACTGGGGGAGCTCAGAGACAAGTGTATTTCGCTTGCTGAAAGGTACGCACCTGTTATGTTCACCATTCCTATGGATATTGGCTTCAGGTGGTTACCTCAATGTCAATGGTCGTCTTCCCCTGTTAGGAGTTTGACTTCTGGCAAGAGTCGCAATGGACTCCCCTATACCGCATGGAGTAGGATATATTCTCTCTATGCGTGTGGGATCGATGCAGTTGCTCAGGCATCCAATGCATTTAGTATAGCTGACTGAACACCAACACAATCTTTTTGCGGAAAATGAAACAATTTATTTCCGTTTCGGACGGTCAATTTACACCAGTTTTTCTGTTCATACATAGGCCGTAGAAGCAATATCCTTTGGCAGGAGAATCCACGCTTTTGTGATTCATTTCTGTTTGGGTTAGCGCCCCCTTTCGGGCATGTTCGCTACGGAGTCATCTCAGTCCTTAGCTAAACCCACCCCACCAGCCCTAACTAAAGAAAAGGACAAAACCATACCATACCGAACCTACTGAGCTGTCCCGAGGTTAGCTTCAGCTAAGGTTCCAACATCACAGGCATTTTGTAAACCGCACCAGGAGAGTCAATCTGGGTTCAAGATGAGATGTTTTGGCTCACCCGGGTTTTAAGAATCCTTCCACGCCTGGGCAGACCCGAGCATGGCCTGAAAGTCATAGTTCTCCGTTGTCGAGGAATCAATTGGAGAGATGGAACTAGAGTCCTTGGCCTGGCTAGCGGTGAATTCCTTTTCATTGTGCTTCGGAGACTACTTAAGAGAGCCCCGCCTCGGGATAAAGAGATGGTACCACAAGCGTAGAATAATCAAAAGAGAAATGAGTGAATTCCACATCCTGGTATTCCACAGTTCATTATTCATTAGTGTGAGTCAACGGATAAAGCTCCTCAATTTGATGCTACACCTGTGGGAGTTGGGTCAATTACTCTATTCTATGTCTTTCTCTGATATAGCGAATAAAATAATAAGGGAAGATTTCACTGCGAATGACCGGGCAACGTAACTATGATTCAATTACTTCTGTGTTTGGTCTCTTTTTCTGACTAAGCTACCGAAGAAGTCTCGCTATCAGATAGGTCACATTCCTTGTAAAAAATGTTATCAGATGTACGGGGTGGATCACTAATTCGATCTCGGAATGCATTCATCAATTTTATCTGACACTTGCGCTACCGCTAGCTAGCTTAATGAGGGGAAGTGACACAACATCAACATCTGTAATAGAGGGGTCTAGCGTTGAAGCTACCTATCGATGAAAGGCGGGAAAGAGCCCAGTTACTTTAACTCGGGAACAACTCGTATTCCTATTCTTCTCTCCAGCATACCATTTCTAGTCTATCTATTGGAAAAGAAATTACCCATGTTTACGTAACAGCCCGCTCGTACCTCGCCCCCCTTGTTCGTTCCTCACCCTTGTTGCCGCGGTAACAGAGGTCTTCGTCCAAGATTACTGAATCGATCAAACGAAACATCACTGGAACTATTAGCCGAATGCCTGCGATCTCTTCCAAAAGTGGGTACCGCACTCGGATCCCATTTCCAAGGTGAATTGGAGGTATCAGAGAAATGGATACAGGTATTGTAGTTGTTGAAAGACCTATTAATTACATGCCAAAAGAGCGAAAGTTGAATCATCGGCTTGGCCACCTTATCCTTATCTACTAAGATTCTCCTTGTTGATATACCGTCCGATGCGCTTGGTGTCGACTCTGATCTTCCTTCACTTGACAATGGGGGCGAAGTCAACCACCGAGGAGCTCATCACGAAGCCTAAAGGGCAGGGCGAGTGGGTGAGGATTGTCTACTCGTTTACTGAAGGCGCAAAGGAAGAACTGGACTCCGCTCCTCCGATCTATTCCCAAAATGGGAGAAAGCCTTTTCATTCTGAAAAAGAGGCACTCCAATACGACTTTGAATCAAAAGAATTACTATTGGCTTATCCACACATCGGAGAGCATATTTGACTCCTCGTTAGTACTTAAAGACGGCTAGAATCCCGAGTCAACCCGACAAAATTCTTCCCAAAAACAGGAAGATTGGAGGACTTTGACACTAATATAGGGCTTGTTTCAATACTATTCTTTTATATATAAGGAATAATCAAAGAAAGAAAGTTGTTTTCAAGCCTTTACTTTCCCCGGGCATAGCGCCCTTTCAAAAAGAAAGAAATACGCCATCGTTGAGGACCCAAGCGCAAGGCTTTTCTTTTTCGTCGAAATGGGGTTGGTGTGAAGTGAAAGGATTAGGTTTGTGTATCGAACCACTCCCATTTATGCCAGATTTCAACATGAATTACAAAGAACTGAAATGGTGAATAAGAAAGATTTCCGAAAGTGGCTGCGGGATCAAGGCCTGTGAGAGCTCAGGATTGGACGAAAGCCCGACGATTGGACTATCGAACAGCTGTTGGTGGGGAAGAATCTCATTTCCCTTGATTGCTGCGGGCCTTCATTGCTGAAACTGGACTGGCAAGGACCACTAGAGGGGACATACTACCTGCCTAACCCCTCGCTCCCTCGGGGCCGGGGCCCCTTTTCGATCCAGCTGTGATACTAGGTTCGAAGCGTCTTGTTCCATCCGGCGCGAATCCTCTCCATAACTAGTATAGTGGAGGTGTTACTTGTATTGCAATAATGGCCTGCAATAAGGAAAAAATGTACGAACACAAATAATGAGCAGACCCGCCCACTTTTATATGTGGGTTCATTTCATAATGTATTTTTGTTTTGAATGAAGCGCGTGAACTTTTCAGATGTTTTTCTCGGTTGATGGATGGCCTATATCGCTTAAAAATGTTATTGTTATGTTGATGCTATATTAAAGAATAGAATGTCAAATAGTTGATTAAGACTGAGTCCCATTCTTTATAATTGTCTTTCTCGTACTGTGTAAACGAACTTCAAGTCTTAATTGTGTACTCAACAGGAAGCGTCACAGCCTAGGTTTGGGCCACCTCCGATGTCGATCTGCAGTAATAGTTTTCGAAAGTAGTTTTCCGAGGTAGGTTCTATTCTATTTTAACCTAGAGCGATTTGCCTGCTTCTTTCTAGGCTATGGGTTTACCTGTATCATGCAAATGTCCAACACTTAGGTGCTTTCTAAGATCATCCTATATGAAAGATGTATGACATGTGTGAATAATGAATGAGTATGCAATCTGAACACAGAGTACAAAAGGTAAGACCTAATAAGAGAAATGAGCTTAGCACAACACGGGATAGAAACCTAATCCTAAGAGGAGAAAACCCATCACTGAACAATCATAGGAATAGAAGAAATGGGTTCAGACCAAGTGACAGAACTCTCTATGAGTTGGGCTACATAAAATATCCTATTCTGAAATGGATATAGGCTTAACTAAAGCCCAATGCCAAGCAAAGCCCTAGACTACAAATGAAGAAATTGGGTTCCACTAAGCCCTTAACCCAACATGAGTTGGAGCCTTAACCCGACACAAGATGGGACCCTATTAGGATAATGGGTCTTGTCGACATATGTTGTACCAGCGGACAACACACACGTACTACATTTTCACTCTGATTCCTTCCATGAGTACCACGAACATCTGCGTTCGCTAACACTTTGGGTTGGGCCCGAAGATAAGATAATGAATGCCCGGCCCCTATCACGTAAGGCATTTGTGGAACCGAAACGAAATTCTTCTTCATTCCTGGAACATGATAAAAATCTTAGAACAATCTCGAATTCCCTTTCATTGGTGAGATCGCGAGGTCACCCACGTGCTCCACGGCACGGGATAGACGGAGTTATATGCAGTCACAACCGTACCTTCATACTTCCGTAAATAAACTTACTCATATAACCGGTCAGGTGATGCGAGCATCTTTCATCAACTATCCAATCGGTTCTGTATCTGTAGTCGATTCTGTCCTTACTGCTCGAGGTAGACGCTGCACAACTGTGCCATCTTGACGACTTCTAAAAAGGATATAGTATACGGAGGGCTCTCTACAATCGATGTCAATGCAAGGTGCTCGACGTAGGATAATAATAAGAAAAGGTTAGGGTGCACTCAATTCAATTAAGTAAATCTTGGCGCCCTTACGTGCCACTACCAACCCCCTTTCTTTACAATGGAGGCCGGTGGATTGAAAAAGAATCATGCGAGGCGTATAGGGATAATCATGCGGGAATAGTTTGGTAACCGAATCGGCTACTTATCTTTTACTAAGCGCATGGATGAAGCGTTGGTCTTAGCCGAGGCTATAGATGAATCGATCAGTGGCAACTAAGGGAGAAGTGACTCATAGACTTCCCAGCTCCACTCCTTTTCAGGAATATGCGTTTATACGTTGAATGAAATAGTACGTAAACCCCCGGCCCAGATGAGTTCGGCATAGCTCATACATTAAGCAGGTGGTTTATGCCCACTTTAGGAAATTGCCATGTGCTCATAGATCGTCATTACTCGGTGACGGATCTTGGATCTATTATCGGAACCTAGCGCTACTGTCTCGATTTCCGTTCTCTTTTGTCTTGTTGGTCTCGAACATTGCTGTCAGTCTTCAGTGAAACTGACGAGTACGGGAATCCCCATTTGCCTACGGGGCTCTTCATTCTGAAAGCATGGATTGCTTCTGAGAGCCTAGTTCTCTCGGATCCCATACAAAAGATGAAGGAAGGGATTTGACGTCACAGCAAAACTCACTTCGCTCGCCTTGGAAATCGGCGAAAGATAGCAAGCGGACAGCGATTCGGGTTCCTATGCAAAAAGAAGATGCTCAGCAAGCCAACCTCGTACACAGAACGAACAAACTCAGGCTCAGCCAGGGCCCTACTCTCTTCCATCAAGAGAACAGCTCCATCCCTCAATCACCCTATACGGGATGCCGGACCGGAATCCGCCTCTTCTCGGTTGGTTGAGAAGTACCCTTCTCCTTTTTTAGTAGGGGAACCGTTTGCAAGGGAAGAGTCAGCAAGAGCAGCCCAGAGATGAGAGGAAGAGGCTCAGTATCCACTGGTTTCAGTAGTAGGAGTTGCCCATTGTTCACCGAAGTCGTCAGAAAGGGAATCCTATCACTTTTCATTGGACAAAGAGGCTAGGTGCTAGGTCCCGTGATCGACTAGAACAGCCGTCCATCCAGGGCTTGATGAGTCAAGAGCACTTTTCGAAAGGTCGTCTGCAAGGCAGGATCTATATTCCATGGGATCGTGGACAGGAATTCTTCTTGGTCCTCTTTCTTTGTCAAATGGGCAAGACATCAGAGGTGTAGCGACTACGGTAGTTGATGTATGAATTCCGCCCTTGACCGCTGAGAAGCTACTACTATTGCTGCTGGTCTAGGAAAAGATTTACGATTTGGTCCTTCTTCATGACTCGACGACTTCGGCTACTCAACCTGATTGCCTTTCTTGCCATGCCTGGCCGGAGCCGGGATTCTTTCAGAATTTCCTCCTTATTTTTGGTGTTATCTATCGCTTCATTACAATTACCACTCTAGGCCCCCATTTTCACCAATTGGATAATAAAAAAAAACCTAGACCTCTTCGGTTAGGCTTTGAGAGTAGCTTTACCACTGGCATATTCGCTTCACTTCTATCTATCATTTTTTTCGGATGTGCAACAGCCCAAAATAATCCTTTTGCCTATGCAATGAATGCGGAACCCGTGAGTTTGGATCTAAATCATGACCCCCCTTGATATATATATAGGGCGTCTATGAACAAATTCTCGAAATTAATGATAAAATTTTCAACATTTATCTGGAGCGAAGCGAGATGACTACTATCATAAATCGCCTTCCAAAGGAGGAACTCAAAAGTATAATAGGCGAAGATTCGATTCGCCATCCACTAAACGAGTTTACCGCACAGCAGCAAGCCCATTTAAGGGACCTGGCTACTAACCATTTCGAAATAAAAAATGAAATCATCGCGGAGATGAAATCTCTTTACCCAGATCAAGAATGGGACTTTGTGAAACTCCATAGGGATAAATTCTTTGGGGGCCGACAACGCGATCGAGAGTATTCCCTGAAAGAGCTCTCTAAAATGCTTGCCGATTTGAAATCAAAAGGAAAGAATGCTTCGCGTGCCAAAACATTTCTTTCTCGATGAGACGAAAAGAACTAACTTGGGGAGTTAGCCCTTTCAGTTGCTCCTCCGTGGGAGAATACTTTTTCTATTCTACGATCGGAGATTATTATTATTAAAAGAGATTGTTATTATAAATAATGAATGTTAGCTGATCTGGTAATAACTTTAATCTTTAGGCAAGTCTTTAACTTGGGTACTTTACTTCGCTATGAAAAGCAAAGAAAGAAGAGGGAAGAGATCTGCCATTGTTATAATGCTTGGGATTAGGCTAGCTACTTGCTTTCTATTGAATGATTATGATAAAAGAATTTTCTTCCCCTCAAAGAGCCCTTCTCTCTCGTACCCTACTCGATGGAGCATGCATTAGGCCAGGAAAGGGCAAGAAACTGCTTCATGCGAAGGGGCGAAGCGATGGTTCCTCAATCGCTGTTCTCACGCGCGAAGTGCAGCAAGCAATTACGCGTTGCTTTCAAGGTTGCTTTAGTGATATCGTATTCTTCCTCAAGCTTGGAGTGGCTCTTAGCTGGTCGGGTTGCCGGCCCCTTTAGAGATAGGGCCCCGTTTCGGTGCCAATACCTTAGACGAGGAGTGGAAACAATACCACTAGAGATAGCTAAGGAATTGAACCTTAGTATAACCCTTTTTTTGGGGGAATAAAGTCTATCCTCTCTTTCTTTTCTATACCCACCCTTCTCTTTATTGGCGGTAGTTCAGATGGATGGCATATCTCGGTGACCATTGTTGAGCAGGGGTCGCGCTCTCTTTGAATGAAACCTATCTCAGCGAATGAGATAGATGCAGGGGTAGGGGAAACTCAACTAGAAGACTAGTAAACTTACATCTCGAGTGAGATATATCGAAGAATGAACTTAGCCTTAAACCACAAACGGGGTCCTTTTGGCAGCCGATTCTGGTTCTATATCTATCCTCCGCCCTGGCTTTGTGCCCATTTCTTCAAAAAAAGACGAATCGCAACGAAAGCATTAGATAGATCTCCGTAGATCGAGTGGGAGGGGAAAAACAAGCCATAAGAAAAACCTTCCGAGTCTCGATTCCAGGAAACACGGGCAACAAGAAGGCGGCCATTACCTGGGGAAAAACTACGCTTACTGCCTCGGGTGCCCTGCATGAGACAAAAGACAAACGAATCTCTGGTCTGTCAAACCGGGGGAGAGCCACTACAGCTTCATCACCTCTCAATTTCCTCGCTTTGATCTCTTTCTCGGAAATTCCATTTTCTTTTGATATAGTCTCTCGCTTGGCTTCTTCTCACGAATTGGATTTGAACCAATATTTCCGGGCGACTTTCCTTTTAGTCGATCGTGAGTGGGTCTGTCGTCCTCCTCATTATAGTCCTCCTAAAATCAATAGCATTTCGTCGGAAAACATCCTGTCTTTTTACCTGAGTAGTCCTATGCATAGTAAGTACTATAGCCCCAATCATGGCTACTAATAAAATCAGACTAGGAACCAAAAACCAGACGAAATAGTAGGTATAAAGTAAATTGCCCAATGTTTCCAAATTAGTCCAACTTCGTACCTTTCCGGCATAAACCGTATATCTCAGAGAGGTCGTATTTCTTTGGGTTGGTAGTAATGGAATGGTTTCATTATCTAAAATGAAGAACATTTCCCACCAAAGGATCAGTCCAATAATACCACTCACTGGTAAATAGCGCAATACTTCTTCGTGAATCTCCGCTATTTGAATATGGAACATCATAACAACGAATAGGAATGAAACGGCTATAGCTCCTATATGAACTACTGGGAAGATCATAGCGGAGAAGTCGAGACCTAACAAAAGAAGTAAACCTGAAGTGTCGCGAAAGACTGGGATGGGAAACAAAACGGAATGTACCGGATTTTTAGCACGTGCAACCATCAAACCAGAGACCAAAGCAGGGCTCGACAAAACAGAAAGTATCATGGTACGTCGTCCTTCCCTGAAATGGAACTTTCATGCTGGAGCAAGAACTAGCATGAAAGTCGATCTATTACGACCAGCGCGGTTGTTCGTATTTCATTTTCTTCAAAGGCACATGCACTAAGTTACTTATATCCACAGTAAGGGCTATTAATGGAGTCCGAAGCAGATGAGTCGACTGGTACTGCGGGGCTCCCGGTAGGGTCTTTCCCCTCTCCCTCTGGAGCTCCCTGCGGTTGTGAACACGACTTTGTGTCCGACAGACTATTCTTTTTCAACTCATTTAGTTTAAATAAAGGCTCAACTTGGACATAGAATAAAGTATAGACCAGCTTATAGCACACTCCATTCTCCTGATACCAGTCCACTGACCGCTGGAGCATGTGACTGTTCGTGAACCAATCCAGTACTTTATATACTATTAGCAAAACTAAACATAGAAAATAGACAAGGGCTATATATAGTAGAGGAGCCCTGAAGTATCCTCATTATCTCAATAAATTTCTCCATTCCTTTATCCTTTTTGTTGTTTCCCCTTCTGCTTCTGAAGTGAAGAAAGACTGATTGTAAATCGCCAGTTGGGTTTACCAACCAAGAAAGACATGGGAAAAAGAAAGATGCACAAAAAAAAAGCGGGATCTGAAAGAACTTAATCTTCCTTGAGATCTTGTACTAAGGTACGTACACTGAACACCAAGCCAATCTCGAAAAAAGAAAACTACAAGCAACTACATCAACAGCCTGACACGGAGAAAGCTTTTTTTCTTTCTTCGAGTCAAAGCCTTTTCGGGTTATTCTCTTATGTTATGTAATTTCGAGTTGGATGAGCTTCTAAATTAAGTCAGTCGTATTCGACGTCAGAATGATACGATTCAAAGGGACAAGATTTCGATTTAACGTCTCACTTCTTCCTTTTCTTCTTTCTTCCTTCTCATGTTCCCCCGATCCATCGACTTTTCCTGTCCTTTTTTTAGGAATGAAATAGAGACTGACCAGAGATCTACTAGTAGCTCGCAGGCGAACGAGTAACGTTAGTTATGAAATGAAGGCGAGACCGCAGGAGCTTGCTCCGAAGGCACACCAACACCTGATTTTTAGAAATGCTTACCAAAACGGATAGGAATTAGCCCAAAGCTAAAAGGTCATTAAGCCAAATTTGGACTATAAGGCAAGACGTGCCTTAACTCCGCTTCTTAAGACAGTTAAATCAGAGCCCAACCTGATTAGAAAGCCAAGTGCATAACCTAAAGCAAAACCACGATCAGATAAAAACGAAGAGGACTCCCCTCTAAGGTGCTGGGAGCAAACCCCCGAAGAAAGGAAGCTGAAAGTTGGGGAAAGAAGGAAAAAACCATTACTAGGTATACCGACCGCCCCGGCACCATTTGTCTTGGTTAACAACCTAGGTCCGCCGACAACCTACCGCCCAAACGAGGTAACGAGAATCTCACCCCACCTAAACCAAAGGGAAAATGGATGATCATGGATCACAGACGGTATCTCATAAGTGATTTTTCTTTTAGTTTAAAACAGGATCAATAATTGCTCTAACCGCCTAAGAGATAGAGATAGACCTTCAGGTATGACGATAGAAAAGAAAATGAAGTTCGTACATAACTAACCGTTGCCAAAGTTTCTAAAGGGCGCTTAAGGACTCAGCCGTTGCTCAAGAACTCAGGCCTTTGCTTTAGCCAGTCGAAAGCCAAGCTAAAACTTTCAAATGAAAGCGTATCATAGAATTTCCTCTATCTTTGTCTTCCGGGTAGCGCGAGTCAAAGTTGGAACTCAAAGTCAAAACTATACTTTGTCTTGCACACTGACTTAAATCGTATAGAGATTTCCCACTGTCTGTGTCGATACCAGAAACTACGACTGAAACCTAGACCGCTAACGAAAGGTAAGTTATTGCCTACTTTCTATGTCCGGAGACGCTTACTGCACTGCTTCTTCTGTCAAGGCAGGCAGACGATTATAAGGATGTAGTCAAGGAGGTAGGTTTAGAGCCAGCAATAAAGACAGCTCTACCGCGAGCTAGTAGCCTTTGCCAAAGAATCGCTAAAAGCTTACTTGTTTGTTTGTTGCCTTGTCAAAGTTAGGGGATGTCGGGGGTGAGGGAGTGAAATAGAAGTTTCACAGTGAGAAGTGTCAGAGTTCGAATAGAAGTAGAGTGAAGGACGTGGCCCTTAGGAAAGGGCACGAGAAGAGGAAAGGAAGAGTTGTAAGGAGAAGCTACTCTGTAAACACAATCTATAAAGAGTTCCGTTAGCCGTGCAGTGAGCGGTACTCCGTCAACAGAGTCGACAAAGCAGTCATAGGTAGCAAGACAGAGAGTAAGATTACCAGTCCCCCTTTCTTTTTTCATAGATAGGGGCTTTCACCACTGTCAATTTTTCCGTTCCTGCATTCATTAAAGAGTGAAGTTGCCGGTACTCCATCCATAGTGCTGGCTACGGATCTTTGGTTAGTCTGAGTCTCCCTAGCGGCTTAGTCACAAGCTCTTTGCCTTCTTTTTTTATAGCTTTTAGCAGAAGTCAGGAGTGTGCAAGTCTAGTTGTCACGAGCGAGGACTTCGTCTTTCAATAGAAGAAGCATTCTCGAGTGCAGTCCACTGATTGGGCTTAGGGGTAATAGCCCTAAAAGAAGCAGTCAACGGTAGCCGACACCGGTTTCGTTATCATAGCCCTAGTCTTTCTTTTCTGTTACAGAATCCGAAATTGACTTCTTTCTAAAGGCTCGGCTAGCTAGAAGGGAAGGCAAGAGCGCTATAAGAGGTCTTGAGGCATTCTGGCTTGATGAATGCTATCTTGCTTGATAAATCCCTTCCTTCTTATTGGCTTATTCAACAAACGGTATAACACTTCTCTCATCCCACTGCCGAACTATCCATGTCTTATTCTTATACTATTATACTTGCTCCGAGATGATAGATCGGATGAAAACAAGAGAGAAGGAGCTGCTATTGAATCCGGTCTTAGATGGTTGGAAGACAAAAGAAATAGCATGATAGGAATAGCAGGTTTAATAGAGATGACCATCACAATAGGATGAAGACGATACTTCTTATCTGCTTTCACGTCTTTCTGCTCTTGTTCAAATGACCGCTGCTATTTCAGCTGTTGGATGAAGATCAGTAGGTTAGGAGTTCACACCAGGTTAAATTCGTTTTGATAACAAACATAGATCCGTTTAAGAAGAATAGGCAGTGATGCCAGTTCGAAGGGTAAGAAGCCGAAGGCCAATGACACTAGCTAACCAACTGAGAGACCTAGATGAATTACTTGCTTCGGGAAAGGAGGAAAAAGTACACAAGCATCCTACCCTACTAAGAGGATCGATACCGAAATGATGAAAGAACTCAAGCCCCACCGCAGAGGAAGTCAGCCACTGCTGCCACTGTATCGTCGTCTTCTTCGAAGTCATTGAAGAGAACAGCCCTTCAAAACAAACCCATAGTGAAGGAAAGACCTGAATCTTGGCTTAATCTAATTATGAACTGTGTGACCTCCCCTTCTCTCTACCTTCTCTGGAATGGAGAGAAATCTGATCCTTTCAAGCCAACAAGGGGCCTTCGCCAGGGGGACCCTTTCTCTCCGTATCTTTTTTTTTTGTTTTTTGTGCCTCTCAAGGCTCAATCATCTCATTTTGAAAGCTGTTGACAGTAAAGAATAGAGGCCACTTCGTACAAGCAGGGGTGGTCCTTCTTTATCTCACTTTCTTTGCGGATGATCTGGTCCTTTTTGGCGAAGCCACTTGTGAACAAGCAGAGATTATTATGGAGTGTCTTGAAGCTTTTGAAAGTTGGTCTGGGCAGAAGGAGCGTAGCCTAGTAAATCGAAGCTTTTTCTTTTCCCCTAAATCCCAATAATGTCCTAAGATATATTAGGAATCTTTGCCAAATTCCTATTACTAAAAATCGTGGGAACTATCTGGGAGTCCCGGTTATTCATGAGAGAGTGACCAAAGATACCTAAAATAAAGTTCTGGAAAAACTTGCGGGATGGAAAAGTATCCTGTTATCTTTGGCAGGGCGTGCTACACTGGTTAAATCTGTAACTTCAGCTCTCCCGAACTAGATTATGCAGACTACAAAGCTTCCTTTGTCTATCGCTGAAGCTATTGACAAGGAAAATAGGAATTTCTTGTGGGGAAAAGAAGGTAATCGAAATAAGATTCATCTGGTTGCCTGGGCATCAAAGCCACCTCTGATATGAATATGGCTCTTTTAGCTAAGACTGCATAGAGAATGAAACCAAGCCCTGAGGCTCTTTAGGATATGTTCAGAGAAATATCGTACATACATTGACTCTAACGGCTCAATGCAAAGCAAGCAAAGAAAGGACTGCCCGAAAAAGCAAAGGTCAAGTCTTTTTTATTTACTGGTCATCCCACTATTGACATCTCTGCTGTCAAGAAAAACTAGTGAAGCACGATTTGAGTCTTTAGTAGCAATCCGGGCAAGCTAGCTTATAAGCATTCCATTGAAACTGACTGAAGGGAAGGACTACACACACAGAAAGGTAAGTTCCAATTCTTTTGAAATAGGTGGAAAGAAGAAAGAATATAGCTATCTAATCTGACAGGGAAGGGAACGAAGCCCATATCCGTGTATGGAGACTCTTTCTATTTACAGTTCTACCAGGCACTCTATGCTAGTCACTACAGTCATTCCTAGCAAATCTTTCCTTTTCATGCCAGGTAAGGAAATAAACTAAGCTGGCTGGCAGGAAAAAGATAACTCCCAAAAGACATGGACTGCAGAATAGGTTTATCGCTAAAAGATCCATTTTTAAAATACCTTATCAGCACCCACCCCCTTAAATAAAAGAGAGAATAGGGAATTCAACTCAAATAGAACTCAAACGTTAAGGGAGATCAGGCACCGGATCGCAAGTAGAAGCACTTCTAGGGCTGGAATATGGAATCGCAGGAAGGGCCATAGACTTAGAGGGCATTGAGAAGGACAGGTGGGAAGAAGCCCTCCAACTGGCTCGTTTGGAGAAGAACTAGCACTAGCCGGCAGAAGGAAAGCAACTCCAACTTCAACCTCAGGGAAAGGATAAAAAAACCGAAGGAATCTAACTGGCTGGACCTATTCTTTCGTATGTCCCATCAAAAAAGGTCACTTAAACTGGCTCACTGTATGCGCTTGCCCGAAAACCAGCTGGCTTGACTTGCTTTCAGGAGTGAGAATATCAAGACATGGCATTATTCACTACTGCTACTCAGACTGCTACAAGGGCTGCTACGAAGGCTGATACAATAAGGACTAGGAGGGACAATGGATGCGAATCCGAAAATTGGAAATGAAATATTGTAGCACGATCAACTGCCTCTGCTGCTCTTCAGAAAGAAGGCTACTAATGAATGTAGGCCGTGATTCTGTTCCCTCTCTTAGATTTATTTCAAGGAGTGGATCCTGCACTTCAGCCTTATCATCTTCCATCTTCTTAGGTGCTGGTGGAAGAGAGTCAAACTTATTGGCCTGTAGAGTCAGCCTATGGCTCTCATCTTCAAAGACACAGTCAGCCGTAGTGGCCAGGCTGTGGAGCCATGCTTTCTTTTCCAAAGTTTATAAAGCAATTATTTGAAGTAGGGCCGTGACTTCAGCCCTTTGAGCCTTCGTAAAAGGCTTACTCATCATTGCTCTCGTCATCTGCTTCTAGGCCAGACAGTGAGATTACTGACGGCCTATTCATTTCCAGTCCAGCTTCTATAGTCTGTGTGTCAATCTCGGTGATGATGGGGCTGGCTCTGGTTGGTCTCCCTTCAGCATCTGGCTGCAGTAGCCCCAAGGGTCCTACGTTCCTGTGGTAAAGCTGTGCTTCTGCCAGATTTGCGTTAACCGTAAAGGGTCTGTTGTCTGCCAGGACCATCTCAATCTCGTTTTTGTCATTCCAAAACACTAAGAATTGATGAAGCGAGGAGGGGATAGACCAGTTGGAGTGGATCCAATCTCTACCTAGTAAGGCATTGTACGCTGCAGTACCATCCACCACAAAGAAAGCACTAACCTTGGTGGTGTTGCCCACTGTTAAATCCACTGGAATGATTTCTTTCGTTTGAGCCACGCCTCCATCAAAACTGGTGACTGAAACTTCAGCAAGTCTTGTTCAGACTTGGATAATCTTCTTACCATTCTTAGTGGCAGGATGTTCACCGCGGCTCCATTGTCCACCAAGACTCTGGATACCGGTTTCCCATCAATGTGAGCTTTGATATACAAAGGCCTCAAATGCTTGGTCATCTCCTCTGGTGGCTTCGCGAAGATTACCTTACTGGCTCTAGATTATCGAAGAAACAGGGTCTTCCCTTTGGAGCTTTCTCCATTTTCCCCAACCGTTGACTGTCCTTTGACATCAGGACTTTGAACCACTGTGAGGGTGGAATCAACCTCGAAGAAGGGAGCCCAGGAGCGTAGTTTGGCCTGTGTTCAAACCACTGACCCACCGGAGTCTTTGGTGGCCTGAAACCCCAGTCTAAGTATAAGGGGGTTGTCTCTAGGCTGTGCCTGACTCGTCATTGCCTGGAGCACAGTAGCGGGGATGGTGAAAGTGACTCCTTTCCTTGCATTCCCGGCTTGGATTGATATGCCCCCAAGCCCTCTAAGCCTGTCTTAATCCAGGGGCATCTGTACACCCTCTACTTGGCGTTGATGGCTGGGATAACGAGGCTTCGGTCTTCCTTTCAACAGAGGAAGTGTTGGGGTCTTCTGTCTCTGCCCCACTTCCTTGTAACTCTGCATGACATCTAGCACAAAGCAACTGATCATTAGAGGATCCAGGCATTGGTTCTTGAGACTTACCCAACCTGTTATGGACACCGGCCCTTTGTGGCTCTTCAGACGATGTGTCCAACACTAGCTTGAACTTCGGAGTCAGCATGTTCACAGGCATCGTATCAGGAATTGGAAAAGACTACTCGACAAAGCGTCCCCCCAAAGCCAAGTCTCAGACTGAGGCCAGGGGCAATTAGTGAACCCGTTTGCAGTGGCGGACGAGGCGGAAGGCAGATCAAGTCGTATGATTTTCGGATCAGAGAGAGAGAACTGATATCGGACGATCTGTCTGTATCGCAGCTAGAAAACAGCAATCCAATGAGCTAAGGATGCCAATCCCAAGGGACAGGATAAACCCATCTAAATTGGAAAGAGTATCGACTCCTACTATTAATAAAAGGCAATAGCTAGCCCCAAGAAATGGAGCGGTACCGATCGAGTCAGGCGCATTTCTCTCAACCAAGAGGTAGAATAGAAAGGAAATTCGCACATTGATCTCTCTCATTGATTCGGGAAAACTTCTTCTCTTGATAGAGGGGTAGCCTCGCCACAGTCAACGACTGAGGAAAGCCGGTCTGTGGCAGTCAACAAGCTGCACTTGTCATAGGAGCGAACCCTACCCTCTTCAGTCAAATAGGGACGAGCTCTATCCACTGTCCCCAGAGTTGACCGACGATGTGAAGGAGAAGAATGCAACTCTCTAATGGGTACAGTCCTCTTTCTGAAAGCGCTCTGTCCAGCTTAGCGCATGGAAGGGCAAGTCGTTCTGTTAGGGTAGGGATCATGCCCTAGAAAGGTCTGAGGCAACGAGATCAACTGCTGACCCAAGAAGGTAGGGAAGAGACGAGGAAGGGCTAATCCCCGAGTCAGGGGCATCTATCTTTATTTACGCAAAGCTATTTATTGATGTCGATTTAGATATGTTCATTGGCCTGCGACTGATCTCATCGTCCGTTTTCCCCTCTTTCTTTCTTATTCAAGAGTTCTCCTCCCTAACGGCACACTGTATAGAATCTCTCTATATGGCCAATGTGAACAGTTCAATCAAACTTGTATGTGTTCAGCATATTGAAAGTGACATTGACAAAGCAAAGCACAGATTACCTAGAATGTTAGAACTCAGACATGACAGAGAAGGTAGTCAAAAACGGTACGCTAAGCGTATTGCTTCGTCGCTTCTGTTTTCAGTCAGAGAATGATGTTTTAAGCATCTCTATATGCCAGTCATCTATCTGACCTGACAAGGAGAATTGGCGGCATCACCAAACAAAGGATGTTCTCAGCGGCTATGCTTAACACGGATCCCATGATAGTGGTAAATCTTCCTTTTCTTTCGTCATTCTACTCGATTCGAAAACATCTATTCCTAAAGAAATGGAAGAAAGA
Organism: Dipteryx alata; assembly: GCA_012978445.1. Classification (NCBI taxonomy): domain Eukaryota; kingdom Viridiplantae; phylum Streptophyta; class Magnoliopsida; order Fabales; family Fabaceae; genus Dipteryx; species Dipteryx alata. The sequence continues at coordinate 32,142 of WOFL01000019.1, forward strand.
AGGGACAATCTATCTGAATTAGAGATTGCACAGGCTTTCTTGAATGACTGACTTTCCGCGGATCTATTCGTAAAGCTTTATATCTTCGCTTCGGGCTTATAGAGCCTAACGGAAGAACTTTATTTGGTATTGGGTAGGTGGATTGGAAGAAGAGCAAGGTGGCTTAAGGCATTGGTTTGCTAAATCGAAATGGAGATGGTTCTTCTGGGTTCAAATCCCCGTCTTTGAATTGGCTCGATCTGTACTGGCCACATCCTCAATTGGTAAGCATCACTAACTAAGAGTTGAGTTGCATCTTTGCCCTGGTCTTTTCCGGAGGGTAAAGGTGAACTCGGATGGGTGCGCCAAGGGTAATCCGGGTGAGGCTGGAGCTGGTGGGCTCATTAGAGAGGCCCGTGGGCAGTGGTTGGTGGCTTTTACTTGTGACTTGGGAATCTGTACGAGTGTTACAGCGGACATTCGTCAAGGTCTTAGCCTTGCTTGGGATGAAGGCTATAGATTGTGGTTTGTGAGGCGGATGCTCAAACTATAATCAGAATTTTTCAGCATGGCGACTCATCCTCATGGCGCGGATTGTCGATCTCTATTGCGGAGGGAGCGGGATCTGAAAGAACTTAATCTTCCTTGAGATCTTGTACTAAGGTACGTACACTGAACACCAAGCCAATCTCGAAAAAAGAAAACTACAAGCAACTACATCAACAGCCTGACACGGAGAAAGCTTTTTTTCTTTCTTCGAGTCAAAGCCTTTTCGGGTTATTCTCTTATGTTATGTAATTTCGAGTTGGATGAGCTTCTAAATTAAGTCAGTCGTATTCGACGTCAGAATGATACGATTCAAAGGGACAAGATTTCGATTTAACGTCTCACTTCTTCCTTTTCTTCTTTCTTCCTTCTCATGTTCCCCCGATCCATCGACTTTTCCTGTCCTTTTTTTAGGAATGAAATAGAGACTGACCAGAGATCTACTAGTAGCTCGCAGGCGAACGAGTAACGTTAGTTATGAAATGAAGGCGAGACCGCAGGAGCTTGCTCCGAAGGCACACCAACACCTGATTTTTAGAAATGCTTACCAAAACGGATAGGAATTAGCCCAAAGCTAAAAGGTCATTAAGCCAAATTTGGACTATAAGGCAAGACGTGCCTTAACTCCGCTTCTTAAGACAGTTAAATCAGAGCCCAACCTGATTAGAAAGCCAAGTGCATAACCTAAAGCAAAACCACGATCAGATAAAAACGAAGAGGACTCCCCTCTAAGGTGCTGGGAGCAAACCCCCGAAGAAAGGAAGCTGAAAGTTGGGGAAAGAAGGAAAAAACCATTACTAGGTATACCGACCGCCCCGGCACCATTTGTCTTGGTTAACAACCTAGGTCCGCCGACAACCTACCGCCCAAACGAGGTAACGAGAATCTCACCCCACCTAAACCAAAGGGAAAATGGATGATCATGGATCACAGACGGTATCTCATAAGTGATTTTTCTTTTAGTTTAAAACAGGATCAATAATTGCTCTAACCGCCTAAGAGATAGAGATAGACCTTCAGGTATGACGATAGAAAAGAAAATGAAGTTCGTACATAACTAACCGTTGCCAAAGTTTCTAAAGGGCGCTTAAGGACTCAGCCGTTGCTCAAGAACTCAGGCCTTTGCTTTAGCCAGTCGAAAGCCAAGCTAAAACTTTCAAATGAAAGCGTATCATAGAATTTCCTCTATCTTTGTCTTCCGGGTAGCGCGAGTCAAAGTTGGAACTCAAAGTCAAAACTATACTTTGTCTTGCACACTGACTTAAATCGTATAGAGATTTCCCACTGTCTGTGTCGATACCAGAAACTACGACTGAAACCTAGACCGCTAACGAAAGGTAAGTTATTGCCTACTTTCTATGTCCGGAGACGCTTACTGCACTGCTTCTTCTGTCAAGGCAGGCAGACGATTATAAGGATGTAGTCAAGGAGGTAGGTTTAGAGCCAGCAATAAAGACAGCTCTACCGCGAGCTAGTAGCCTTTGCCAAAGAATCGCTAAAAGCTTACTTGTTTGTTTGTTGCCTTGTCAAAGTTAGGGGATGTCGGGGGTGAGGGAGTGAAATAGAAGTTTCACAGTGAGAAGTGTCAGAGTTCGAATAGAAGTAGAGTGAAGGACGTGGCCCTTAGGAAAGGGCACGAGAAGAGGAAAGGAAGAGTTGTAAGGAGAAGCTACTCTGTAAACACAATCTATAAAGAGTTCCGTTAGCCGTGCAGTGAGCGGTACTCCGTCAACAGAGTCGACAAAGCAGTCATAGGTAGCAAGACAGAGAGTAAGATTACCAGTCCCCCTTTCTTTTTTCATAGATAGGGGCTTTCACCACTGTCAATTTTTCCGTTCCTGCATTCATTAAAGAGTGAAGTTGCCGGTACTCCATCCATAGTGCTGGCTACGGATCTTTGGTTAGTCTGAGTCTCCCTAGCGGCTTAGTCACAAGCTCTTTGCCTTCTTTTTTTATAGCTTTTAGCAGAAGTCAGGAGTGTGCAAGTCTAGTTGTCACGAGCGAGGACTTCGTCTTTCAATAGAAGAAGCATTCTCGAGTGCAGTCCACTGATTGGGCTTAGGGGTAATAGCCCTAAAAGAAGCAGTCAACGGTAGCCGACACCGGTTTCGTTATCATAGCCCTAGTCTTTCTTTTCTGTTACAGAATCCGAAATTGACTTCTTTCTAAAGGCTCGGCTAGCTAGAAGGGAAGGCAAGAGCGCTATAAGAGGTCTTGAGGCATTCTGGCTTGATGAATGCTATCTTGCTTGATAAATCCCTTCCTTCTTATTGGCTTATTCAACAAACGGTATAACACTTCTCTCATCCCACTGCCGAACTATCCATGTCTTATTCTTATACTATTATACTTGCTCCGAGATGATAGATCGGATGAAAACAAGAGAGAAGGAGCTGCTATTGAATCCGGTCTTAGATGGTTGGAAGACAAAAGAAATAGCATGATAGGAATAGCAGGTTTAATAGAGATGACCATCACAATAGGATGAAGACGATACTTCTTATCTGCTTTCACGTCTTTCTGCTCTTGTTCAAATGACCGCTGCTATTTCAGCTGTTGGATGAAGATCAGTAGGTTAGGAGTTCACACCAGGTTAAATTCGTTTTGATAACAAACATAGATCCGTTTAAGAAGAATAGGCAGTGATGCCAGTTCGAAGGGTAAGAAGCCGAAGGCCAATGACACTAGCTAACCAACTGAGAGACCTAGATGAATTACTTGCTTCGGGAAAGGAGGAAAAAGTACACAAGCATCCTACCCTACTAAGAGGATCGATACCGAAATGATGAAAGAACTCAAGCCCCACCGCAGAGGAAGTCAGCCACTGCTGCCACTGTATCGTCGTCTTCTTCGAAGTCATTGAAGAGAACAGCCCTTCAAAACAAACCCATAGTGAAGGAAAGACCTGAATCTTGGCTTAATCTAATTATGAACTGTGTGACCTCCCCTTCTCTCTACCTTCTCTGGAATGGAGAGAAATCTGATCCTTTCAAGCCAACAAGGGGCCTTCGCCAGGGGGACCCTTTCTCTCCGTATCTTTTTTTTTTGTTTTTTGTGCCTCTCAAGGCTCAATCATCTCATTTTGAAAGCTGTTGACAGTAAAGAATAGAGGCCACTTCGTACAAGCAGGGGTGGTCCTTCTTTATCTCACTTTCTTTGCGGATGATCTGGTCCTTTTTGGCGAAGCCACTTGTGAACAAGCAGAGATTATTATGGAGTGTCTTGAAGCTTTTGAAAGTTGGTCTGGGCAGAAGGAGCGTAGCCTAGTAAATCGAAGCTTTTTCTTTTCCCCTAAATCCCAATAATGTCCTAAGATATATTAGGAATCTTTGCCAAATTCCTATTACTAAAAATCGTGGGAACTATCTGGGAGTCCCGGTTATTCATGAGAGAGTGACCAAAGATACCTAAAATAAAGTTCTGGAAAAACTTGCGGGATGGAAAAGTATCCTGTTATCTTTGGCAGGGCGTGCTACACTGGTTAAATCTGTAACTTCAGCTCTCCCGAACTAGATTATGCAGACTACAAAGCTTCCTTTGTCTATCGCTGAAGCTATTGACAAGGAAAATAGGAATTTCTTGTGGGGAAAAGAAGGTAATCGAAATAAGATTCATCTGGTTGCCTGGGCATCAAAGCCACCTCTGATATGAATATGGCTCTTTTAGCTAAGACTGCATAGAGAATGAAACCAAGCCCTGAGGCTCTTTAGGATATGTTCAGAGAAATATCGTACATACATTGACTCTAACGGCTCAATGCAAAGCAAGCAAAGAAAGGACTGCCCGAAAAAGCAAAGGTCAAGTCTTTTTTATTTACTGGTCATCCCACTATTGACATCTCTGCTGTCAAGAAAAACTAGTGAAGCACGATTTGAGTCTTTAGTAGCAATCCGGGCAAGCTAGCTTATAAGCATTCCATTGAAACTGACTGAAGGGAAGGACTACACACACAGAAAGGTAAGTTCCAATTCTTTTGAAATAGGTGGAAAGAAGAAAGAATATAGCTATCTAATCTGACAGGGAAGGGAACGAAGCCCATATCCGTGTATGGAGACTCTTTCTATTTACAGTTCTACCAGGCACTCTATGCTAGTCACTACAGTCATTCCTAGCAAATCTTTCCTTTTCATGCCAGGTAAGGAAATAAACTAAGCTGGCTGGCAGGAAAAAGATAACTCCCAAAAGACATGGACTGCAGAATAGGTTTATCGCTAAAAGATCCATTTTTAAAATACCTTATCAGCACCCACCCCCTTAAATAAAAGAGAGAATAGGGAATTCAACTCAAATAGAACTCAAACGTTAAGGGAGATCAGGCACCGGATCGCAAGTAGAAGCACTTCTAGGGCTGGAATATGGAATCGCAGGAAGGGCCATAGACTTAGAGGGCATTGAGAAGGACAGGTGGGAAGAAGCCCTCCAACTGGCTCGTTTGGAGAAGAACTAGCACTAGCCGGCAGAAGGAAAGCAACTCCAACTTCAACCTCAGGGAAAGGATAAAAAAACCGAAGGAATCTAACTGGCTGGACCTATTCTTTCGTATGTCCCATCAAAAAAGGTCACTTAAACTGGCTCACTGTATGCGCTTGCCCGAAAACCAGCTGGCTTGACTTGCTTTCAGGAGTGAGAATATCAAGACATGGCATTATTCACTACTGCTACTCAGACTGCTACAAGGGCTGCTACGAAGGCTGATACAATAAGGACTAGGAGGGACAATGGATGCGAATCCGAAAATTGGAAATGAAATATTGTAGCACGATCAACTGCCTCTGCTGCTCTTCAGAAAGAAGGCTACTAATGAATGTAGGCCGTGATTCTGTTCCCTCTCTTAGATTTATTTCAAGGAGTGGATCCTGCACTTCAGCCTTATCATCTTCCATCTTCTTAGGTGCTGGTGGAAGAGAGTCAAACTTATTGGCCTGTAGAGTCAGCCTATGGCTCTCATCTTCAAAGACACAGTCAGCCGTAGTGGCCAGGCTGTGGAGCCATGCTTTCTTTTCCAAAGTTTATAAAGCAATTATTTGAAGTAGGGCCGTGACTTCAGCCCTTTGAGCCTTCGTAAAAGGCTTACTCATCATTGCTCTCGTCATCTGCTTCTAGGCCAGACAGTGAGATTACTGACGGCCTATTCATTTCCAGTCCAGCTTCTATAGTCTGTGTGTCAATCTCGGTGATGATGGGGCTGGCTCTGGTTGGTCTCCCTTCAGCATCTGGCTGCAGTAGCCCCAAGGGTCCTACGTTCCTGTGGTAAAGCTGTGCTTCTGCCAGATTTGCGTTAACCGTAAAGGGTCTGTTGTCTGCCAGGACCATCTCAATCTCGTTTTTGTCATTCCAAAACACTAAGAATTGATGAAGCGAGGAGGGGATAGACCAGTTGGAGTGGATCCAATCTCTACCTAGTAAGGCATTGTACGCTGCAGTACCATCCACCACAAAGAAAGCACTAACCTTGGTGGTGTTGCCCACTGTTAAATCCACTGGAATGATTTCTTTCGTTTGAGCCACGCCTCCATCAAAACTGGTGACTGAAACTTCAGCAAGTCTTGTTCAGACTTGGATAATCTTCTTACCATTCTTAGTGGCAGGATGTTCACCGCGGCTCCATTGTCCACCAAGACTCTGGATACCGGTTTCCCATCAATGTGAGCTTTGATATACAAAGGCCTCAAATGCTTGGTCATCTCCTCTGGTGGCTTCGCGAAGATTACCTTACTGGCTCTAGATTATCGAAGAAACAGGGTCTTCCCTTTGGAGCTTTCTCCATTTTCCCCAACCGTTGACTGTCCTTTGACATCAGGACTTTGAACCACTGTGAGGGTGGAATCAACCTCGAAGAAGGGAGCCCAGGAGCGTAGTTTGGCCTGTGTTCAAACCACTGACCCACCGGAGTCTTTGGTGGCCTGAAACCCCAGTCTAAGTATAAGGGGGTTGTCTCTAGGCTGTGCCTGACTCGTCATTGCCTGGAGCACAGTAGCGGGGATGGTGAAAGTGACTCCTTTCCTTGCATTCCCGGCTTGGATTGATATGCCCCCAAGCCCTCTAAGCCTGTCTTAATCCAGGGGCATCTGTACACCCTCTACTTGGCGTTGATGGCTGGGATAACGAGGCTTCGGTCTTCCTTTCAACAGAGGAAGTGTTGGGGTCTTCTGTCTCTGCCCCACTTCCTTGTAACTCTGCATGACATCTAGCACAAAGCAACTGATCATTAGAGGATCCAGGCATTGGTTCTTGAGACTTACCCAACCTGTTATGGACACCGGCCCTTTGTGGCTCTTCAGACGATGTGTCCAACACTAGCTTGAACTTCGGAGTCAGCATGTTCACAGGCATCGTATCAGGAATTGGAAAAGACTACTCGACAAAGCGTCCCCCCAAAGCCAAGTCTCAGACTGAGGCCAGGGGCAATTAGTGAACCCGTTTGCAGTGGCGGACGAGGCGGAAGGCAGATCAAGTCGTATGATTTTCGGATCAGAGAGAGAGAACTGATATCGGACGATCTGTCTGTATCGCAGCTAGAAAACAGCAATCCAATGAGCTAAGGATGCCAATCCCAAGGGACAGGATAAACCCATCTAAATTGGAAAGAGTATCGACTCCTACTATTAATAAAAGGCAATAGCTAGCCCCAAGAAATGGAGCGGTACCGATCGAGTCAGGCGCATTTCTCTCAACCAAGAGGTAGAATAGAAAGGAAATTCGCACATTGATCTCTCTCATTGATTCGGGAAAACTTCTTCTCTTGATAGAGGGGTAGCCTCGCCACAGTCAACGACTGAGGAAAGCCGGTCTGTGGCAGTCAACAAGCTGCACTTGTCATAGGAGCGAACCCTACCCTCTTCAGTCAAATAGGGACGAGCTCTATCCACTGTCCCCAGAGTTGACCGACGATGTGAAGGAGAAGAATGCAACTCTCTAATGGGTACAGTCCTCTTTCTGAAAGCGCTCTGTCCAGCTTAGCGCATGGAAGGGCAAGTCGTTCTGTTAGGGTAGGGATCATGCCCTAGAAAGGTCTGAGGCAACGAGATCAACTGCTGACCCAAGAAGGTAGGGAAGAGACGAGGAAGGGCTAATCCCCGAGTCAGGGGCATCTATCTTTATTTACGCAAAGCTATTTATTGATGTCGATTTAGATATGTTCATTGGCCTGCGACTGATCTCATCGTCCGTTTTCCCCTCTTTCTTTCTTATTCAAGAGTTCTCCTCCCTAACGGCACACTGTATAGAATCTCTCTATATGGCCAATGTGAACAGTTCAATCAAACTTGTATGTGTTCAGCATATTGAAAGTGACATTGACAAAGCAAAGCACAGATTACCTAGAATGTTAGAACTCAGACATGACAGAGAAGGTAGTCAAAAACGGTACGCTAAGCGTATTGCTTCGTCGCTTCTGTTTTCAGTCAGAGAATGATGTTTTAAGCATCTCTATATGCCAGTCATCTATCTGACCTGACAAGGAGAATTGGCGGCATCACCAAACAAAGGATGTTCTCAGCGGCTATGCTTAACACGGATCCCATGATAGTGGTAAATCTTCCTTTTCTTTCGTCATTCTACTCGATTCGAAAACATCTATTCCTAAAGAAATGGAAGAAAGAAGGGACAATCTATCTGAATTAGAGATTGCACAGGCTTTCTTGAATGACTGACTTTCCGCGGATCTATTCGTAAAGCTTTATATCTTCGCTTCGGGCTTATAGAGCCTAACGGAAGAACTTTATTTGGTATTGGGTAGGTGGATTGGAAGAAGAGCAAGGTGGCTTAAGGCATTGGTTTGCTAAATCGAAATGGAGATGGTTCTTCTGGGTTCAAATCCCCGTCTTTGAATTGGCTCGATCTGTACTGGCCACATCCTCAATTGGTAAGCATCACTAACTAAGAGTTGAGTTGCATCTTTGCCCTGGTCTTTTCCGGAGGGTAAAGGTGAACTCGGATGGGTGCGCCAAGGGTAATCCGGGTGAGGCTGGAGCTGGTGGGCTCATTAGAGAGGCCCGTGGGCAGTGGTTGGTGGCTTTTACTTGTGACTTGGGAATCTGTACGAGTGTTACAGCGGACATTCGTCAAGGTCTTAGCCTTGCTTGGGATGAAGGCTATAGATTGTGGTTTGTGAGGCGGATGCTCAAACTATAATCAGAATTTTTCAGCATGGCGACTCATCCTCATGGCGCGGATTGTCGATCTCTATTGCGGAGGGA
>WOFL01000020.1:0-10265 GCA_012978445.1 Dipteryx alata
ATATATATATAAGTACGTTAAAAATGCAGAGATCTATATATGTTATTAAATATTTATGATGGGAACATTATTAATTACATGTATTAAATTTAAAAGGGTTTTGTTTCCTCGGAACAACAAAAGCCAACTTCTAAATTAAATGGAGATAAATCAGAGTTAGATATCTTTTTCACCTTAAAAAATTAATGGATTTAGGCTAATTAAATATACCTCTTATTCAAGCGGGTCCACTTATTTATCCCTTGTAAACCGCGTGAGAATTTCCAACCCAACAAATGGAAAAGATCCAATGCGGTTGCTATTAGTCCTATACTGCTAATATTTGATGTATGTGGACTCACTAGAACCCGTTTATTGCTGGGGTCGGCTCAACACTTCTGGAGTTTTAAAGCAAAAGTTAAAATTTGAATATTCTCTTACTCATTAACTTTTAGGAGTTTTAGGCAAAAGAGAAGATAAGGAGAATTTGAAGGTAGAGATATATGAATAAGTGTATAAAAAGACATTTAAATACTTTAAATGAAGTAGTTGTGTATTTATAATATATTTAAAAGATTTTAGCACTAGAGAAAAAGTTATTAATATAACAATTTAATGGTTAGAAAATATAAAAATATTAAATTTGTTGTCTTCTAGTATTTAAAATAACATTAAGCCTAATATCTGTTAAAAATTTTCAAAATTTGAGGCCTTAAGTTACTGTCTAGATGGCTTTTAAAGCAAGTCGCCCCGATTTATTGTTAATCACAGTACTCTTACTAAAAGGAATACCCTTCCCTCAACTGCTTTCTTAAGATGAATGAGTACAGTAATTAAGGATTTTTTTTTTCCCTCATTAAAAGGGATCCCCTTCCCTCGACTTTTTTATTTTATTTTATTTTGGACAGATATTTAATGCGTTTAACTAGAGTGATTTTCTTCAACTTCTCTATGGATTGTGACAAGGTAACACGCACCTAGTGGATTCCATACGATTAAAGAATGCTGATGTGGCATTGGTCTGAATTCGGAGGAGTCCAATCGTTTGTCATTTGGGTTCCATAAGTTTTCCGCTTATGTTGGCTCCCGTTCAAATATGAAATGGATCGGAACATTTTGTTAATTAGATCAGTCTATTAATATTTGAACCAAGACCGAGTCTTTATTTGAACCCGGCCTTAGGACTTAGTCCTCAAAAATATTTGGGATTATAGTTTACATTTTTTTCGCCCGCTTTTTGGTAGATATGTTTTACTTTCTTCCCATGTATAATATGCGGATACAAAAACCGGTGGATAATTATGTCTTCTCCTTGACCTCCTTAATTCAACGTCAAGTTTTCGGAATCAAATTGATTGATCAATCAATTTATTGACATTGACTTCGAGAAGAATAATATTTTATTATTTCTAGAGTACTATAAATTGATGGCCTCATTAACCTCCAAAGCATCAAATTAGAAGCTCCGCTCCTCTCATTAATTCCCTACTTCATTTTCGCTTGTCTTGTCTCGGTCGAACCCACATATGGATTTCTTAAGTTGTATGGTGCTCCTCCTTGTGACATGCACTTTCATTCATGCTCTTCGTTCACTGCTTGCAAGAAGCAGAAAACCGAATCCCAAGCTTCCACCGGGGCCTGCTCCTCTTCCCATATTGGGAAACCTCCTTGACATGGGCAACAAGCCTCACCAGTCCTTGGCCAAACTCGCTAAGCTTCATGGTCCCATAATGCAGTTGAAGTTTGGCCAAGTAACCACCGTCATCATCTCTTCCGCAGACACGGCTAGGGAGGTGCTTCAAACCCATGATGTGTTATTCTCAAACAGAACCGTTCCCCAAGCTGTGACAGTTCACAACCACGATCAGTATAGCCTGGCCTTCCTTCCCGTTTCACCTCTTTGGCGAGACATGAGGAAGATATGCAATAACCAGTTATTCGCCAACAAGACTCTTGACGCAAGCAGAGACCTCAGACGAAAGAAATTGCAAGAACTCCTAAGTGATATCCATCAAAGCAGCCTAACCGGTGAAGCAGTAGATATTGGAAGAGCAGCTTTCAAGACTTCCATTAATTTCTTGTCAAATACCATTTTCTCTATGGATTTCGTTCACTCTGTTGGTGAAACTGGAGAGTACAAGGACATAGTGGTGAATATCTTGAAAGCAGTTGGAACACCAAATTTGGCAGATTTTTTCCCAGTGTTGAAGATTGTTGACCCGCAAGGCATCAAAAGGCGCTCAGCTACTTACGTCGGGAAGTTGTTCGATATCTTCGACACCTTGATTAACAAACGGTTGAAGCAAAGAGAAGGTTCTGGTTTTGTCACCTACAACGACATGTTAGATGCCCTTCTCAACATTTCTCAAGAGAACAGCCAAGAGATGGACAAAGAAAAGATTAAACATTTATTGCATGTATGTTTCTCTCCTTTTCTCTTTTTCCAGTCCCATTAGGGTTATATCTATTCCATACATAAGCATGCGGCCTTAATATATATAATTGCTGAATTTATTATTATAAATGGTTTGTAATAGGATCTCCTTGTTGCGGGAACGGATACAACTTCATACACACTTGAATGGGCAATGGCTGAGTTGATCCATAACCCAGATGCTATGTCAAAAGCCAAAGAGGAGCTCGAGCAAACTATTGGAATTGGTAAGCCCATTGAGGAATTAGACATTGCAAAACTCCCTTACTTGCAAGCAATAATGAAAGAGACCTTACGCTTGCACCCACCAGCTCCATTTTTACTCCCTCGAAAAGCCAAGTTGGATGTGGAAATCAACGGGTACACCATCCCTCAGGGTGCACAAGTCTTCATTAATGAGTGGGCTATTGGCAGAAACCCAAGCATATGGGACAATCCAAATTCTTTTTCTCCAGAGAGGTTCTTGGGGTCAGAAATTGATGTTAAAGGACAAAACTTTCAGCTCACACCATTTGGCAGTGGGCGACGGATATGTCCTGGCATGCCACTAGCTATTAGGATGTTACATCTGATGTTGGGATCACTAATCAATTCTTTTGATTGGAAACTTGAAAATGGTATGAAACCAGAGGATATGGATATGGAAGATGCAGTTCAGGGAAATGCAGTAAGAAAAGGTGAGCCTTTGCGAGTTATTCCAATTAAAATAAATAATTAAGATGATAAGTGTCTTTATATGTAGAGTGCCTTCATGGCGACGTAAACAAATAATGTACCATCTTGATACATGATGTGCACCATCTATAGTTATTTATAATGTATTCTTTGCGTAAATATTGAGATATTCAGCAGCATGGTGTGCTGATTATGCTTATTCTTATTCAATAAATTAGTACCTAGAAAGTTGTAATAGATTGAGTGTAACCTTAATTTGAATTGTTATTATTTTTTTGATTCTTATGTTATTGCCTATATGCCTCAAATGTGATTTGCAGATTAAATGTAACAAGAGGCCTCTTTTATTTATTTATTTATTGAGTTATAAAGGAGGTGTAGTGTGGGGAGAGGGAAGGCAAGATAAAGTGGAGGCAAAACGGCCTCAATGGAATAAGAATCCAAAATGAAACAACTTTGAAGCAAACTTGGTTGACTTATTTAGTTCATTTATAACTTGAATATATTTTTTTCCTCTGTCAAATCTTTCCTTGTCACTAGGGGTAGTTTCCATATCTATGAACAAAAATATTCAAAGCATAATTATCGAAATTGTATGATTCATGATTCAAATCATAGGATTTGAATTGATCCATAATCTGAAAGATACAATTCGACTCGATAATTGGTGCACCATTGGAATTAGTGATTGAATCGTCGCAATGCACAATCCCAACACTGAATCTTGAATTGCGGATAAAAATGAAATGCAAAACTAGCTTAGTTTACTGGATGTGCAAGTAGGCCTGAAGTTGGGTCATCCGCAACCCAACACCACCCAAATGTTAAAAGCCACCAAAAATCTTCGTTTTTTCAAAGAAAAAGAAAAACAAACAAAAACACAAAATGCTGCATTCGGTCTAAGTAGGAAAATAAAAAACCTATTTTATTCACCTCTCCAGCCAATTTTTTTTTTTTTTTTGGTTCTGGGCTTCATTGAGCCCTAAGGAGACCCACCTTAAGGTGGCTTAGGAAGGAGGATAAGAGAAGGGGGTGAGATGTTTCGGAGAGAGATTGAACTCTCTCCACCGTATATCCATTTCAGTATATGACCATTTAGTTATCAGTTTAGGGTCACCTCTTTGACCAATTTTTAAATCAACAATGTCGTGCTTCACAGCCTTCTCTCTTTACCACCAACAATTCATGGTCACCTCTCTAGCCAATTTTTGAATTAACAAAGTCGTGTTTCACTGCCTTCTTCTTTTAGCACCAAGAAACTCTCATCCTTCCTTTATTGTTTCTAGATATAACCAAGGCTCCAAAAACAACGCTTGGTTATTTCAAGCTTATTTTCTACCTTATATATGTGATTTATTAGCTTATATATGAGTTATTTCAAACTATTTTTTATTGTGTCTTTAAATTTTACAATTTGATATCATTTATAATTTATGATTTAAAAATTAGCCTTGAGATTTATAATTTGATAATTATAATTCAAAGACACATATTAAAATAATAAAATATTAGAAGAAGATGATAAAAAAGTTAAAATTATAAAAGAAAATTATTCACTAACCATAGTAGAAGATGAACAATGATAAAATTTTTTAAAGAAAGTTGATAGTTATTTATTTAGCTAATGTAAAACTTTTAAAATAGAAAAAGATCATAAAAAGACTCTTTGAAAATTAAAGTAAGGAAAATGGTAGGTACTACTAAATAAAATTACTATTATAACACAAACCATTCACAAGCTTTGAATGTCAACTCTATAATGTTTGAACTTGTTTCATTAATATAATGGAGTTTGAATATATAAAAGCTTGAGCTTGCTTGTTTGGCTAAAAAAAAGTGTTTCTTTGAGCATTTAACAAATTAAATTTGAATAGTTCACGAATAGTTTAACTCATTTATCTATCTAATTTGGTCTTTATTTTGCAATTTAAAATTCCCATACTTGATACATTTTTTCGAACTTGATTATTTTTGGTGTAACTGAAAAATTGATTACAAAATCATCATTAATCACATAAGATTATAAATTTCGTTACATCGATTATAACTTTTACGAAAAATTAATATCTTTTGAATTATTATTTTATATTTTCAATTTAAATATATTTTCATAAATAAATAAAGGTTGGATTCTTGCAAACAGAATCCATATTTTCCAAACAAAATGACACAGGCATAAAATCAAACTTATTTTATTCTTGAAATTCAAGTAAAAAAATTAAAAATTAATGCGTGAACTCTCAAACATTTCCACACGGCTTAGCGTCCTCATCAAAATTACTCTCGGAACTTTGGATCAGAATTTCCAACCGCATTTTCGTCCTAACAAATCCTTTTTTACATAAACCATTGATGCAAATGCATTCTTAAATTGAGAAATCTCCATTTTCTGGCTTAGATTAAAAATCCACACTAGTGCGTCTTAATTTTTGCGGCTGTAAGTATAAAAAATAATTATCCAAGTATTCCCAAATTTTCTAGAATGCAAGGTCGAAGAACATATGACATGAATTCAAACATAAAATAAATAAATAAATAAAATTCCTTTCACCAACAACAAAAAAATTCACCTATGTTAAAATTATATCCCTTTAAATATCAATTAAACAATCAGCCTTAGTAGCAACTAAAATGGAAATATGCTGATACTTAATTCAAAAAATGCATCTGCTGCTAGAAGTTGAAGCTAAAGCATTTTGCACCACCCATAGTAAAAGAAGAAATAAAAATTCAAAACAAAATTAAAATTTTCCTTTCTTATATCCTTAAAGTCATCTCAATTGGTAGAATTGAGAGATTTATAAAGAGAAGGCCTAGGTTCAAACTCTTGTAATACACTCCTCTTTTCATTCTCTTTCCCACCCCCTTTTCTGTGTAACCTCCTATGTACAATCCTTAAAGTCTACCCAATACCAGAAAAAAGAAAAACAAACTTACTACTTTTATTCAGTAATGAATAAGAAAAAGTGACTTCAACAAAATAAGTTGTACCGTACAAATACATTTAAAATATTTTTAGGTTTTCTGAGGCTTAGATAAGCTTTTATTAAACTCTTATTATACGTCAACAATGAACTCTTATTTCAAATTTTGACAATTTTTTAAGAAATAATTCATACAAATATAAAATATTGCATAACAATATTATACTAAATAGAGAGAGACAGAATATTTTATTCACCCAAAAAATGGAATAGATTCAATCCAAATAAAAATGCCAGTTATTATGGTCAACAAAAACACCCCTTATTCAAGCAGAACAATTTATGTATCCGATATTAATTATTACAGAATTCCAACCCAAAAAATGGAATAAATCCATTGATACGCTGGTGTGAATGTCATCTAATGCCACGTCATATAAAATGCTAATGTCCCTTTTTTCTTTTTATAAAACAATTTCATATATTTGAATTTCTCATAAATTTATGTAGGCTTTTACATACTTATGATGTGGACTTCTCATATTTTGGTGTATTACGAATAAGTAAATGCTCTTATGAATATAATAAAACTGCAAATATTCAATTAAGGCACTCAACGAAAATACTATATATATATGTAGAAAAATAAATTGCAAAAATAAATTCCTACAAAAATAAAAAATGAAATATACCATCTGCATATTTAATTCATGACCTACCATATCGTTACAAAAATAATCATTAATTTAATTTAGAAAACTAACCATAAAGATTATACAGAGGTGCTCGCAAGCATACTTTTATGAATACCAAACCGACAAGAAAGACAACTTATATTTGTTTTTCATTGTTTATTTGTGCTTTGCATAGTCACATAGGATAACTTATAAAACAAAATCATAATTTAAAATATTCAATTAATGGTCCACAATCACAAAAAGAAAAAAAAAGCAAATAAATTTAAAAGTAATATCTTTCCGAAGTCAGAATTACAATATATTATCTGCATATTTAATTCATAAAGTAGCATGTTATTATAAAAATATTGAGAATTCTATTAATAAAGAAAGAGCAGGGCTAAATAGCACGAATGAAATCTCTATGAATAGTGCTTTTCATCTTCATTTTCAATCAAATGTTAAAATTAATAATTAGAAGAAAAATCATTTGAATTCAAAATTAACACATTCATAACTATTTCACGTCATCATTTTCGCAATACTTAACATTTCTCATAAAGAAAATAAATTACAAATACTAATATGCAGGCACACAATTAAAAAAAAATTATAAGGAAATATACTTTAAAAGTATTTTTTATTCAAATGTTAAAAAAGAAATATATTATGCACATATTTAATTCATAAAATAACGTATTGTTACAATAATCTTTATAAATTTATTAAAAATTAATTAAAAATATTATCTAATTTATCAATTTTAATCTTAAAATTTTAATTTTATCAATTTAATCCATCAAAGTTCATATCATTAATAAATTAGATTTTTTTTATCTCTAATAATTTTATATATTGAGAGATTAAATTTGTTAATGAATTAAATTTTAAAAGACTAAATTGATAAAATTGATTTGAATGTATAAAATTAATAAATGAAATATTCATTAGAAACTAAAAGAGGATTTTACACCAAATATTACTATGCAAATGGCTGAAAGGACTAGTTTTTAATCATAGTGCTCTCTCTCCTAGTGTTCCCTTCTCTCAACTGCATTATTCTTAAAATGCCAAAGTGTGAAGTAATTAATGTTTTTAACTGGCCTCAAAATAATTTCTTCTACTTCTCTAAGAATTGTGATTTAGAAGCAATCAACTTGTAGTTTCCAGAAGACTAATGTTGGTGTGATGGTCTGAATTGGGATGGAGGAGTCAGGGTCCTCAACTTTTCTTGTTGTGTTGGCTGCTCCAATTAATAACATTTTATTAAAAGCTAAAATTAGGGTAGACCGAGTCTTTATTTGAAAAAGGTCTTAGGAAATTTGTCCTCAATAATATTTGGGATTATTTTACTTTCTCGGTACATATTATATAATCATTTGGTTTCCTTGACTAACTAATTCATCATCAAATTTTCAGAATTCAATTCATCAACCCTTAAATAATTTCTAGACTATTACCATGTCAAGGCATATTTTGCATATGCATCAAGACTTTGACTTCGGGAACAATGAGATCGGACCTAAGAATATATATATTTTAAGAAATAATTCATACAAATATAAAATATTGCATAACAATATTATACTAAATAGAGAGAGACAGAATATTTTATTCACCCAAAAAATGGAATAGATTCAATCCAAATAAAAATGCCAGTTATTATGGTCAACAAAAACACCCCTTATTCAAGCAGAACAATTTATGTATCCGATATTAATTATTACAGAATTCCAACCCAAAAAATGGAATAAATCCATTGATACGCTGGTGTGAATGTCATCTAATGCCACGTCATATAAAATGCTAATGTCCCTTTTTTCTTTTTATAAAACAATTTCATATATTTGAATTTCTCATAAATTTATGTAGGCTTTTACATACTTATGATGTGGACTTCTCATATTTTGGTGTATTACGAATAAGTAAATGCTCTTATGAATATAATAAAACTGCAAATATTCAATTAAGGCACTCAACGAAAATACTATATATATATGTAGAAAAATAAATTGCAAAAATAAATTCCTACAAAAATAAAAAATGAAATATACCATCTGCATATTTAATTCATGACCTACCATATCGTTACAAAAATAATCATTAATTTAATTTAGAAAACTAACCATAAAGATTATACAGAGGTGCTCGCAAGCATACTTTTATGAATACCAAACCGACAAGAAAGACAACTTATATTTGTTTTTCATTGTTTATTTGTGCTTTGCATAGTCACATAGGATAACTTATAAAACAAAATCATAATTTAAAATATTCAATTAATGGTCCACAATCACAAAAAGAAAAAAAAAGCAAATAAATTTAAAAGTAATATCTTTCCGAAGTCAGAATTACAATATATTATCTGCATATTTAATTCATAAAGTAGCATGTTATTATAAAAATATTGAGAATTCTATTAATAAAGAAAGAGCAGGGCTAAATAGCACGAATGAAATCTCTATGAATAGTGCTTTTCATCTTCATTTTCAATCAAATGTTAAAATTAATAATTAGAAGAAAAATCATTTGAATTCAAAATTAACACATTCATAACTATTTCACGTCATCATTTTCGCAATACTTAACATTTCTCATAAAGAAAATAAATTACAAATACTAATATGCAGGCACACAATTAAAAAAAAATTATAAGGAAATATACTTTAAAAGTATTTTTTATTCAAATGTTAAAAAAGAAATATATTATGCACATATTTAATTCATAAAATAACGTATTGTTACAATAATCTTTATAAATTTATTAAAAATTAATTAAAAATATTATCTAATTTATCAATTTTAATCTTAAAATTTTAATTTTATCAATTTAATCCATCAAAGTTCATATCATTAATAAATTAGATTTTTTTTATCTCTAATAATTTTATATATTGAGAGATTAAATTTGTTAATGAATTAAATTTTAAAAGACTAAATTGATAAAATTGATTTGAATGTATAAAATTAATAAATGAAATATTCATTAGAAACTAAAAGAGGATTTTACACCAAATATTACTATGCAAATGGCTGAAAGGACTAGTTTTTAATCATAGTGCTCTCTCTCCTAGTGTTCCCTTCTCTCAACTGCATTATTCTTAAAATGCCAAAGTGTGAAGTAATTAATGTTTTTAACTGGCCTCAAAATAATTTCTTCTACTTCTCTAAGAATTGTGATTTAGAAGCAATCAACTTGTAGTTTCCAGAAGACTAATGTTGGTGTGATGGTCTGAATTGGGATGGAGGAGTCAGGGTCCTCAACTTTTCTTGTTGTGTTGGCTGCTCCAATTAATAACATTTTATTAAAAGCTAAAATTAGGGTAGACCGAGTCTTTATTTGAAAAAGGTCTTAGGAAATTTGTCCTCAATAATATTTGGGATTATTTTACTTTCTCGGTACATATTATATAATCATTTGGTTTCCTTGACTAACTAATTCATCATCAAATTTTCAGAATTCAATTCATCAACCCTTAAATAATTTCTAGACTATTACCATGTCAAGGCATATTTTGCATATGCATCAAGACTTTGACTTCGGGAACAATGAGATCGGACCTAAGAATATATATA
>WOFL01000021.1:0-10111 GCA_012978445.1 Dipteryx alata
GAATTTCCCTTCAATTGGTGCTCTCTAGCCTCCTTTGTAATTCAACAGTTGATCTCCTTTTATTTTGTGACTTATGGTATCCCTCTCTTTTGTCTAAGCACTTTTCTTTGCATTTAAGAAGTGTTTAAAAAGCAAGTTATCGAGGCCGCACTAGAGTGCCACTAACTTTTGCGTTAAGGTGCACTTGATAGTAGCTCAATATATACTCTCAGGAAGTGGTGCTAGTGCACCACTTGGTTGGCGCTAGAGTGCCAACATGCTTTCCTTGGTGTTTTCCTCTCTAGTTATAGCTCTAAAGTGCCAACTTGCTCCCTTCTTAATTTTGCTCTTTGTCAAGTTGCACTAGAGCATGGCTCACCTTAGGGCTATAGCGCCACTTACTGATTTTGCTATTTAACTCTTCTCTTATCATTTTCAACTAGCTTGACCAGGATAAAATTAAAATGAAACATAAGTACTATCTAAAACATCTAAAATTAAAGTTAAAAATACAATAAAACTAGCAATGCTACTTTATTTGAATCTATGTAAAACTAGGTAATTAAACTAAACAAATCAAGTAAATGAGCCTAGAAACTAACCTAAAAACCAAGTAAAAATCACTTATTAGAGAGTTATCACTCTCCCAACTTAAGCTTTTGCTTGTTCTCAAGCAAAACAAAAAAACTTAAATAGTAAGAAACAAAAACAAAAAAACTAAACTGAGTCTAGTTCACTAGCTATTGCAATTATTCATATTTCTTATACATTACTTTTCAATTTATCTCAAAAGCTACGAACAATTCTTACTTGTATCATATGACCATTCAAAAGTACAAGCACATTAGAAAGAAAATGAACTAAGGTGTGTTTGTATGTAACTAGCAAAACTGATTATTGACTAAGTTCATACCAATGCAATTCTTACGAAAAGGCACAACATCACAAAGTTCACATGTAACCGTCTCTATTTCAACATTAGTAACATCTAGCCAAAGATTATTAGGATTTATTAAGCTTGTAATGTATGGCCAAGGGTAAAAGGTCTGATAAGGAAGGTGTTTTGGCTTAATTACCCTCAACTTGACAAAACTTTACTATTATACTTTCTTTGAAACACCCTCTAACTTAGTTATTTTGTAACTACTTTATTTTCCTTGACTTTGCATTTTGAACCATTTTCCTTTTTCTTTTTAATGGCCAAAAGATTCAAGAGGGATTTTGCTTCTTCTTATCCTTTTGAAACCATTTTTGGCTTTCTTTCTTTCTTTCTTTTGTCTTCCTTTTTATATACATGATTTTTCTTTTAAACCAACATAATTCTCTCTTTGATAAATGTATAGCTAAAATTTTAAGGGTAATGGGTTCAAAACTAGTCAAGAAAGAAAGAGAATTTGGCTACATATATTGGTTAGCTAAGAAAATAGTCTATTAGGTTCAAAAGGGGTGACTAGAGATAATTTCATTAGGTAACCTTTTTGGCTCAATAATGGTTCCCAAAGATGGCCTAAATTATTTCTAAGGCTAGAATGCACTTATATTTATTTCAAGAAAAATTTAGCAAACAAAGTGATACATATCTCAAATTAAATAAAGCATTCAAGCATGAAAATGATCAAATCACAGTTTTGGCAATTACATAAGTAAATGTGCATAAAAAATTATTCTTTCCAATATAATCATAAGTGCATAAGAGAATGCTTAGCGTTCAAATTCAAATTCCTACCTATTAACAAGTTAAAATTAAAAGTAATTACTTATATCATTGGAATGAGGCAAAAGCAAACTACTAGAAGAACAAAGACAACCTAAAATAATTTTAAAAAATCTTTTTTAAATAAATTTTTATATACTATTTATATATATACTAATAATATATATACTATTCAAAAATGAAAATAAAACTACAAATTAATATTCATTGAAAATATTGAAAACGATATACACTAATAAGATAACAAGATGAAAATATAAAAAAGCAATGCAATCTATATACAACTTCATATCCCCCTAGCTTAAATTAAACATTATCCCCATTGTTTGGCAAGAAATACAAGAGGTAAGGAAGAGTACTCCCTAGCCATATCAAAATAGGTCTTCATCATCCTCACTATCCAAAGAGGTAGTTTTTTCTTCTTCTTCTTCACCCTCTTGCATAGCAACTGTAATAGCAAGTGCCTCTAACTTTCTAACAGGCTCCTTGTCCTTCAGCTCCAAGGCATGCAATGCCAGGTCATTATCCTCCAACGTAGGTAAGAGCTCTAATATATTCGATACAAACTGAGCTCATATAATTAGTTCAAGGACTTGCATGTTGTGATGAATCACTGAGAACTATCAAGTCACCTTATTGAAGTAGCAAACTATATTCACCTTCAACTAGTGAACCTTCTTTGTGAGCTGATTAAGCTAGTCACCTAGCATAGCTAGTGTATGCCTCGGTACCTGTAAAATGGATGTATGTTCTATTGGAGGTGCCGAGGGTGCCACTAGTGGCTGTGGTGGCTACTCCTCTAAATGCCTAATCTTCGTCCTCTACTTATTTTCCCTCAATATAAGGATGAGCTTCGTTGATTAATCGTTAAATGTGTACTCGTACAAAGTCATCCTTTCATGGGCTCTAGGGTTGATATCCTTGAGTCTAGCTAGTTCAATGATAAGGAACAGGAATCCAAGTTTGAATTTCCCATTTACCAAGCCCAGCATATGATTATAAATCATCTTACCTAAATTAATTGTTTTCCTAGTTACCAAGTAATAAAGTAAGATGCATCTTTATTTGTTGATTTCGCTTATGTGGATTACTGGCATGAATCTGTTGATAAGAATATAGAACCATACATGAGCCTTCGAGTTGAGGTGCTTGTTCTTTATATGTCTTAAGATGGTCGGGTTACTAGTGTAATAGACCCAATCACTATTCAGATAAGTGATTGAGTCTTTCACTTCTGTCAAGTCAAAATTGCCCTCTATCATCCTCTAGAAGTTGTCATTCGGAAGGTTCAACAACCTATAGTATACATTAATTGCCGTAGGCCTGATATCTATCTCCTTGCCCTTAAGGAACACCTTACCTCCAATTTGAGTTTGGAAGTTTGAGAAAAATTCTCTAACCAACTCAATGTAGCAGGGACGTGGGGCCTCCTTTAACTACATCCATCCCAACCTTTAAAGCTTAACTTTGAATTCTTTAAACTAAAAAGTAATAAATTGAATACCCTTCTTAACTATGAGGTCCTGCTTCCACATACGGTTATAATATGACTTTTAGTGCCGATTTGCCTCAAACATGGATTCGTCCAGTTCTATGGGTGTTTATGGAGGTTGAACAGGTCTTATTGATGAATTAGTTTGTGGAAGCAATACTGGTGGGGCTGGCAAACTCGAACCTGATGCCCTAGACAAAGAACCATTGGCTCTAGACGATGAAGCATCCTCTATTCTTACTCTTTTTGGTGCCATAGCTAAAGAGAATGAGATTCTTCACTAAAAAGCAAATGAATGAGGAGAGAAATCAAAGAGAAAGGACCTAAAATGCTACAACACCTATAATGCAAACCCTAGGTTGTGTGATGGGCAACTTAAATGAATTTAAGCAAGATTTTTTAGTGAAATTTAGGGAAAATGGTAAGAAAGCATTGGATTTTGTGTTTGGGAGAGAAAATTATAATTGAAACGATAAAATTTGGGTGGAAATTAGGTAGGGTTAGGAAAAGGAAAGTTGAGACTAGGGTTTCAGGCTAGAGTGTGAGGGGTCTTCCTCTTATAGTTGTGCATTTTAAGTTACACACTCTAGTACAAAAGCAATTCACACTTTAGTGCAACTAAAAAATTTATGAAAAATGAAGAACTAAAGCTCTAGTGTAACTATCTTTGGTGCTCTAGCGCCATTGGAGAAACCTAAATTTTGGAAGTTTTGAGGCTGGTGTTCCAATGCCACTAGTTTAGCACTCAGTATGCTTAGCAAAGGCCGTCTCTAGTTGCCACACTCCAATGCCAATGGATTGGTGCTTTAGCGTGCTTAGCCAAGAGTCATTTTGGCTTTTCTATGTGTTACGCTCTTACACCACTTGATTGGCACCCTAGCGTGAACTCTAAATTTTTAACACTGACTTCTACTCTGTTATTAATCTTTTTGCACTTATATTTTATCTCGATTCTTACAAAACTAAAATTCAAAACATTAATTTGATAAAATGTACAAAATTGTGAAACTAAAATGAATAAAACTAAAATTTAAAGCAATGGTAATTGAAACCTAATTAAATGCTAAAATTTAAATGCTTAAAACTAATAAAAATGGAAGGAAAAGGTTTGGGTTGTCATCTAAGAAGAACTTTTGTTTAAAGTCCTTAAGTTGAATATAGCCTTTTTTTATTGAAGGTTGTCTAAGTGAGACCGAAATAGTTTTCTTATTGGAGTTGCCATCAATGTATAGCTTTAGTTTTTGCTCATTGACTTTGAATATGCCCTTAACTAGGTAAGAAATCTCCACGACTCCAAAGGGTAGCACTTGAGTAACTTTATAGAGAATATATCACCTTGACTTTAACTTGCTCAGGAAGAGTTTTAGTCTTGAATTATAGCATAACACTCTTTCTTCCACACTAAAACTTTTCCTTTCACTATACTGCTTATCCTTCTCACAATGGAAATGGTTCAAGCTTCCCTTCTTCTTCGGTTTTAGCTTGGATAACTTTGTCTTAACAAGTTGAATCTTGTTTTTATCTCTCAATAATTGAGTGACTAGCTTGGTTACTGACTTATCATTTTTCTTTTGATCAAAATTCAGACATTTTGCTTGAACAGTTTTTTTACTACTCCTTCCACTATGTTAAGCTTGAGACATGATTTATCTTCTATAGGGAAATTTGTTGCCTTAAATACATTAAATGTGACTTTCTCCTCTCGTACCTATAACTCCAATTTTCCTTCTTGCATATCTATTAAGGCTCTCGTAGTTGCTAAGAAAGGTCTTCTAAGAACAAGTGGGACCTCTCTATCTTTCTCTATGTCAAGTATAATAAAATCAACTAAGAAGATGAGCTTATCAACTTTTACTAGTATATCTTCAATAATGCCTCGTGGATGCTTTATAGATTGGCTAGCCAATTAAAGTGAAACTATGGTAAGTTTCACCTTTCCAATTCCATGCTTCCAGAAAATTAACAAAGGCATTAGATTAATACTAGCACCAAGACCATAGAAAGCTTTATTAAAATGAATGTCACCAATCTTGTAAGGAATAGTGAAACTCTTTAGATCTTTTAATTTGGGAGGCAATTTATTTTGCAAAAGAGATATTAATCTGCAGCTTCTTAAACACTTTTAGAAATTTAGAGAATTGATTGTCTTTTCTTTCTTGTCTTATTTCCTTTAGTCTTTGAGGATAAGACAGTGAAGGATCATATGCTGGAGGTGAAAGAATCTTTTCCTCAACATTTTCTTCTTTTTCTTTGTTGTATTACATTGGAATCTCATATTTGTTTCCTTTTGTTGATGCCTCTGCATTGTGAGGACAAGATGCTTCTTCCTCTTACACTGCTTCAATTTTTGGTTCAAGTTCAACTAGCTGCTTTTTGGTCCTTAAAGTTATGGCTTTGACATGCTCTTGTAGGTTGAGAATTATATCACTTGGTAACGAACCATGAGGTCTCTCAACCAGGTGCTTAAAAATTTACCCCAACTAATTTTCAATGCTCCAAATAGAGGTCTCTTGATGTATAAACATGGTTTCATGATTCTTCAACTGATTTTTTTCCTTTTTAATATAAGAAGAAGCCTACAACATGAACTTGTTCAAAGTGTCTTCAAGATTTTGCTTCTTCTCTTGAGGAGGTTGGTTGTATTTTGATTGCTCTATGAAAATAGAGCATGAACTTGATTCTTCAACTGCCTTTGTGCATTTTGATTACTCTATGAAAAGTTTGGATGATTCTTCCATCCAAGATTGTAGGTGTTAGAATATAGATTGTTCCTTGGAGCATTCCCCATGAAATTCAATTGCTCTCGTTATGGAGAAAAGTAAGAATTTGGATAAGAATCTCCATTAGCATAATTTCCTCCACAAAAACCACATGCCATGTGTGAAGTGCTAAGCTTAACCAAATTAGAATTAAGTACTCTAGTAGCTTATAGCACAAGGTACAACCCAAGTTATTGTCCTATAGATCTTGAATGTAATTAATTCACTCAAAATTGGTTTTAAGGGGGTTTGTTAAGAAATTAAATCACAGGAGATAATTAATAATGAGAAAATTCAATTAACAAGGAACATCTAAATAGTAAGTAGATCCATTATAGATTTCATAAGATATGTGTAAGTTCTTGAATTCTATAATTGATTCAAATTAAACCGAAATCTCTGCATTTAATTTGAGATTCTCTACTAGATTATCACCTAGGATTCAATTAATATATGAAATCTACAATTAATGTGATCACATTATCATGGAAACCCGTATTAACTCACAAACCAAGATCATCAACCTATGTTAATAGATTTATCAACATGTTTTTCCCCTTTTCAAGATAAAACTCAAATTAAACAATCAAAATTTCTTTACAAACTTAATCAAAATCACATAAAAATCATCCATACAATTGAGATCAAGAAGAGGGAAGAAGAGAAAGAAATCAGAACCCAAAAAACTTCATTAATTAGAATCAAAATATCAATATATACATGTGTCCTTCATATCCTTGGATTGATCCCATGAATTTAGCTCTCCATAAACATGGAGAGTACAAAAAATACATAAAAGAAAATAATGAAGAAGAAGAAGATAAAAGGAAGAAGAAAAGACTCCAGCAGAATTGTAACAGCTACTGTATCCAAAATGATCTATGTATCTCTTTCTTAGAACCTGTGATAGTGTGCCTAACCCAATTTCAATACCAAATTTGGCCACCCCAACATCCAAATCAGCTATTGGACTTTGCATGAAAGTTGTAGCTCTCCCTTTTAGCTTTGCTACAATATACATTTTATAATTTTTAGAGATTTGGAGCTCAAGTTATGATAAAAAAACCAAGATAGTATCAAAGGCCTAATAATGCTAAAAAAAAATTATTTAGCCCAAAATTGACCCAATGTAATAAAAATTATCTGATATCAATCAACTAAACACATAAGGGTCCAAAATCACTAAATATGAGGGTTAATTATATATTAAAATATTAATTTATCAAATTCCTTTACACTAACCTTTTGCACATCTTATGC
Organism: Dipteryx alata; assembly: GCA_012978445.1. Lineage (NCBI taxonomy): Eukaryota > Viridiplantae > Streptophyta > Magnoliopsida > Fabales > Fabaceae > Dipteryx > Dipteryx alata. Next base: position 7,205 of record WOFL01000021.1, read on the forward strand.
AAATTACAAACTTAACACTAAGGGTACATGAACAAGCAAATAACCTAAAAAGCTAAAAACTCAAAAAGTTTTTTGAAAAAATTCACTTTCTAATGGAACTCAAGAATGTAAAAAGGTCACAAGTAAGGAAAACACTTAATGCTTAAGAAATCAAAACATTCATAAATGGTAACTATTTTTATCTCAAACCAACAAGCATGGCAACCTCAATTGAATGGCAAAAGTTCAAGAATGACAAACCTTCATAAGATATACTCTCAATCCCTTAGGTGTTTAAATGTCATGTGTTTCACTCAATCCACATTATGAAAAATACACCACTATAAGTTTGCTTATATTCTTTGTTGTTTGGACTTTGTTGTTTTAGATATAGAAGAAGACAGAGAAGTCCCTTTGATCTTAGGAAGACCATTTTTGGCCACTGGAAGGGCAATTATAGATGTGCAATAAGGAAAGCTGGAATTAAGTGTTGAAGAAGAGAAGGTAACCTTCAAAGTTTTTGATTTCATTACATCACCAATGGAATTAGAGAGCTGCAACTGTGTAGATATTGTAGTGGATAAATTGGTGACTGAAGCTCTTGAAGCAAGGGCAGAAAGATCAACTTTGAAGAGTCAAAACCATCAATATGAACTAAATGAAATTTCCACAAAAACACCAGAGGTACCGGGTTGTGCAGAATCAAGTGCAAAAATCAACAGTAAAACCCAAAAAGCTTCAAAGATAAAAACAAGTAGAACAAAGTCAATATTCTTCCAAGAAAAAGAACCAGAGAAAGAAGAGGAGAAAAGCTTTTCAGTTGGTCAACAAGTTTTATGGAGAAATTCAAAATTGAAACTCTTCCCCAGTAAGCATAAGTCACAATGGTCTAGACCATACATAATCACAGATTTGTTGCCATTTGGAGCTGTCAACGTCCAACATCCAACAAAAGGGAAATTTAAAGTTAATGGAAGCAAGTTGAAGAGTTAACATCAAGAACAACTTCAACAATGGAGCAGTACAGCACATCATCCAAACCACCTTGATTTCAAGGGCAACGTCCAGCTTAAGGACATAAAATGAAAGCGCTTCTTGGGACTTGGGAGACAACCCATATTTTATTATGTTGTTTTACAATTTTCTTTGATTAAAGATTTAATTAGTCATTTTCTTTAACTTTATTCCATAGCATTTCTAATAATTTTAATCTTTCCAGCAGGTACAAAATAGAGATAATCAATTGCAAAGAAAAAGAATGAATTTCAGAATCATAAGGTAGCAATCTGGCATGTCACGCTACAACACCAGGTAATAGTGCTACAGCGTGTCAAAAAGGATTTGCTTAGAGTTTGTCTCAGCCAAACACCCTACAGCGTGCAAGGGAGTATGCTATAGCGTACATTCCAGAGAGGATTAAAAATTTTGCACTAGAGCGCAAATTTCAGGTGCACTAGAGTGCAATAATATGAATTACAAATTTTGGAATTTTTCATTCACACTACAGCGCGCGATTAAGTTGCACTACGTGCAAACTACTATTCTTTAAATTCTAGAAAAAATTTCCAGTCGCGCTACAGCGCGACCCCCTCACGAACTACAGCATGTGAAGTAGAGGCAGCGCCTATAAGAGAGAAATCTCATTCGCACTACAGCCCAAACCCTACGCTCCAGCTCACCTGAAGCCCCATTCCCATTCTCTCTCATTTTTCCTTCAAATTCTTACATTTTTCATTCCAGATTTCACTTCCACATATCAAAATCGTCCCATTCACTACATTTCTTTTCATTTTAACCGGTTAAATTCATCCATTTCATCCATTTCAGAACCCTAGGGTTCACTTTTGAGTTAGGAACCCTTCCTTGTAGATTGTTATTGATTACTGAGTTCTTTCGTTTTTACATTAGATACTTTCATCTGATTCATACTCTCTGGGGCCAAAAAGAGCCCGTTAAGATTGCCCATCCACATCTAAAGTACGAGGTTCATCCTCTAGGGGTCCGGCTCCACCTCCGAAACCCCAGACAGTACCTCCACCTCCACCACCACGAGCATATACATCAACTAGACCGATACGAGCTCCGAGGCAGCCGAGAGAGCTGGATACCATGAGATTTAAGGCAGAGGTATGCCAGAAGGCATTTTACGATCACATGTGGAGGTAGGATTTGGTGATCAAGCGTGGAATTAGATTCATCACCTCTCAGTTTGAGGTATACATGGTAGAGCTACAGAGGTGTGGATAGCTGAGGCTCGCTGATACACCACCTGCAGGGTGTATAAAGTTGGTTCGAGAGTTCTACTCGAACCTCCAAATGTAGACTCGAGGGAGGGCATTTCTACGGGGTCGAGAGTTGGACTTCAGCCTAGCGGCGATTAACGCCTATTATGGGTCTCCAGACCTAGAGACAGACCAGCTGAGGCCATTATTAGAGGGTGGAGTTGACTTGGCAGAGGTGTTGCACACCATAGCCTATGAGGGATGCGATTGGGATTACACTACCCGTCAGACCCTCACCCGCCAACGAGCACCTTTGAGACCTGCTTATGCGTGGATCTGGTTTCACATCCTGATCAACTGATTCATGCCAGTGACGCACACAAGCGAGATCAGTAGGGATAGGTGCATATTATTGTATTGCCTACTTACTGGCCCCACTATTAACCTTGGGTGTATGATTTATAATCATAATGCTCAGGTTAGTCAACAGCAAGTATAAGTTAGGCTTTTCCTCTCTTAGTAGAGCTAGCATGCTACAGAGGGATCGTGATAGGCAACCAGGAGTTCATGACTCCTTATGAGCCTACCATGAACAATGAAGTGGCAAAGGTCATCTTGACCAGGAGAGAGAGGAGGAGGCAGCACCAGGAGCCACCATAGTGGCAGCTACCACGACCACCTCAGCAGCATCTAGCACCACCAGCAG